>PVJC01021632.1:0-28058 GCA_004026665.1 Murina feae
AGAGAGAGAGAGAGAGAGAGAGAGAGAGAGAAACATCAATGATGAGAGAGAATCATTGATCAGCTGCCTCCTGCCCACCCCTTACTGGGGATTGAGCCTGCAACCTGGGTATGTGCCCTTGACCAGAACTGAATCTGCCACCCTTTAGTCCGCAGGCCGGCACTCTATCCACTGAGCCAAACTGGCTAGAGCCTATCACATTTCTTATTTTAAAGTCAGGATAAGAAGACTTCGGGGTTAATAGTACCCAAAGATACCCAGTGTGAGTGGGCCATGCTTAAAATGCACTCCAAAGTCAAATATAACCTTGGAGGTTTTGTTACCCATTTATGTATCATTTCTCCTGCGACCCACGTGTTAAGAATAAAGTTCTGGGTAACAACTATAGATAGACTGTAACCCCGCTGAGGGGTGGGTTGTGTCCTATTTGTCATGTGGGCCAGTGCCTGCCATGATGTAGGTGTTCAATCAAATTGTGGTGACTACCTTATTGATTAAATCTCACATTGATCCCTTTTCAAAAGTCTGATAAAAAACTGGCTCAATGGATGAACACAACCTATGAACCAGGAGGTCATAGTTCGGTTCCTGTCAGGGCACATGCCTGGGGGCATGCAGGAGGCAGCCAATAAATGAGCCTCTCATCATTGATTTTTTTTCTCTCTCTTTCTCTCTTTCTCTCCCTCCCTCCTTCCCCCCTCCCTCCTTTCCTCTCTGTCTCTCTCTCCCTTTCTCTCTCTCTCCCCCTTCCTCCCTAAAAATCAATAACAATATATTTTTAAAAAACACTCACTCGTGATCACAAACTACCAATTGATTTTTTTCTTAATACTTTGAGTACCATACTGTAATACTGTTCTATTCCTTGAAGAGTAGCAGAAGCATTTTTAAAATATATATATATTTTATTGATTTTTTTAACAGAGAGGAAGGGAGAGGGATAGCGAGTTAGAAGCATCGATGAGAGAAAAACATTGATCAGCTGCCTCCTGCACACCCCCTACTGGGGATGTGCCGCAACCAAGGTACATGCCCTTGACCAGAATCGAACCTGGGACCTTTCAGTCCGCAGGCCGATGCTCTATCCACTGAGCTAAACTGGTCTGGCAGCAGAAGCATTTAAGGTAAGAGAGGAGCTGTGTGGGAAAGAGCTGATTGATAATAGAATGAACAAGGGATCGAGTTCATGTCCTACAGGCAGTATTACTGCCCACACAGGGGCCGCTGAGATGTTCCTGTCACCCCGCCCAGGTCTGCACAACTGCTGCCGTTACTGCGGGGAACGGTACACTTCCCCCGGAAAGGTTCCACTGGGACTGTGTTGAGGTCACTGCTCTTTGGTTTTTAAAGTGATTCTGAGGTGCTTGGCCACAAAATCTTATGGTTTGTTGTTTGTTTCATCACCCTTCACCCTCCACGTCTGCAGCTTCACAGTACAGCAACTCAGCTGGCGACAGATCTGTTAAAATACCATGCTGACCACATGGTTCTAAAAGCGTTAAAACTTACGGGAGTAGAAGGAAATTTAGAAGGTTTGGCTGAATGTGCCTGTAAATTCTCGGAACAGAAAGAGCAGCTTGTCGAGGTGAGTGACCGGTTTACTTGTTCAAGAAATGGTGGTTTAATGGTAGCTGTATATCATCAGGGAATATTAACGCAAATGCAGTTTCGGGGCCCCTTACGTGAGCATTTTCTCTCTCTCATTTGGAATTCTGAAGGTGTGATGTTTGTCTGTTCTGATCTTACAGCAGTCCGGCTTCTGAAACAAAACAACCGAAACTGCTGGAACCCACAAATCACTTCTTGTCCATCTTCTTTTCTTTGTTCTCCTTGAGAGCTCAGTCTCTGAGCAGCGCTGTGGGTCTCAGCAGGAAAAGAATGGCACACTCAAATTAGGGTCATCTGAAGATGGTTTAATAAATGAGCTGTTTACAGTGGCATACACAGGGGGTCCGGGGGAAACCATGGAAACTGGGTGAATGAGAGCAGAGCTGGTACCACCCCCACGCCCACACCGACGGGAGGGAGTGGTTACTGGAGACTGGAAGGGCATGGAGTCTTCCAGAGAGACCCCTTGAGAGGTGGTTTTAGGACTAGACATAGAGGAAGTCCAAGGTGACCCTACCCTGCAGGGAAAGAACAAAGGGAATGGAGGCCCCTTCCTCTCCTCATTCCTGCAATCTGTTGCTGGGGGTTCCCATTGGCCAAAAGTAGCTGCAGACCATGTAGGTCAGTGTCCCAGGACAAAAGCAGATTTCAGAGAGAAGGAGAGTAAACATGGAGGGACAAGGAGAAGCCATCCAGTACAAAATGCCTTCTGTGAACTTCTGTTCTTCCCAAATCTGTTACGTGTTACTGGTGCTTACCTGCCACTTTTGCTGTGATTCCATTACTGATGGACTAGAGTCCCAGTGCACAACATTTGTACACTGGTAGGGTCCCTAGCAGCTGCTGGTTGCTGGCTGGGGTCTGCCTCCCTTTCCCCCGCCAGCCCCGCCCCCTGGTTGAACTCCCAGACAACTCACGGTCGAGGGGACAATGTGCATACTATGCTTTTATTATATAGGATATTCTAAGTCTTCCACCTATTAAGAATGTCTGACATCTGATCTGCTAGTAAAAAATATATACTTAAACCATGTATACCTTCTATATAAAAGGTATGACTTAGCCCACATGCATGTAAATGCACAAATATGAACCATCTCGCTATCTTTAGATTACCTAATATAACCTGCTCATCACATCTCAAAGACTAAGGGCTGGAGAAACCTTTAGGTCACCTGGACTAGCTTCCTCTCCTTCATTTGATTATATCTTAAAACTGCTAAGGAGCATTCTTTTTTGTGTGTGTGTCAATCCTTACCTGAAGATAATTTTCCCATTGATTTTTTACAGAGAATGGGAGAAATGGGGGGAGTGAGGGAGAGAAACATCAATGAGAGAGAGACACTGATTGGTTGCCTCCTACATGCGCTCTGATTGGAGCCAGGGATCAAACCTGCAAACTTGACTGGGAATAGGATCTGAGACCCTTTGGTCCAAGGGCCAGTGCTATAACCACTGAGGCAGGAGCATTCTTAAAATGAGTGTAGATTCATCTCCTTTTAAAACAATTTTAATGCTGTTTTGTTTGTAAGCCAAATATTATGACTGTAAGCAAACTTGGTAATTATAAGATTCCTGCAGCAAATCTTTTTAAAAGATGAAAAAAATTTTTTTTCTAATTTTTTGTTTCAAGCCTCAAGGTTTTCAACAATTTTTGCTGATATAGATAGGCTCTGCACTCATTACATCCATCGATCTTGCCTAACCCAGTGTTATTTCTAATGAAAGGTGTGTTATTTAATTTCCCATGAAGGAAAGTGGTTTTTGTTGACAAGAAGAATACTTAGAATACAAAATATTGACCTAGTTTAGCCTAGAAACATTGGGCAAGTCCCTTCTCTGAGCCAGGTGTCTTCATATATAAAATGTGTGGGCACTGCGAGATCCTTGTGAAGGCTCCTCCTGGTCTGAGAAGTCTGTGAACACCTTGCCATGATCAGCTAGGACACAAAAACAACACTCTGTACCCTTATTTGTTCCTCGAGACTCTGCTAGTAACCAATACAGTATTATAATTTCTCCCTGATATAAAGACTTGTCTGTATGGGTTGTCATGTTGTATTGTCACTGTAAATTATAAAATGAGTCTGTCTTGTGAAGAATGAGAACATGGAAGCTGAACTGTAGAAATGCTCTCTTGCAGACCTGCCGATTGTTGCGACATGTATCCGGGACAGAACCTCTTGAAATAACCTGTGTCCACGCAGAGGAGACATTTCAGGTGACGGGCCAACAGGTACGACCAACAGCAGGCTGTTCCTTCTGTATTAAGTCTTGTCTGAGTGTCACAGCAGATCGTGTACGAGGGAGAGAAAGTGGTTCTGCATAACTACAGGCCAACTCTACTGAGAGAAACGCAGACTCTAGAATTCTCCTCGGTACAGTGCCAGAACATAGCTGACATTCCACTGGGTTATCTGGTCATCTGCCAGCCTGGAGATTGGTCCATTCAGGGGAAGCCTAGTTGATATCTACTTTAATGAAGCTGTTGACAATGTGGGGTTGTTGTAACATGTTTGAAAAGTAAGCTATCTCTATGTAACAAGCCATAAAAATATTCACATTTGACCCCGTAATTCTTAAGGACATAGGAGATAAACCACGACAACAAAAAAACACAAACAAACCGAAAATGATGTTTTTTTACAGCATAACTTATAATAAGATCCATTGGAAACAAAATAGCTATCTTAAGTTAGGTAAATAATATGACTTAAAATAATAAAAACTAGAATTAGCAACATTGAAAAATGTTTTGTTAAAATGTTGGGGCATAAAAGCGTTTTATAGATTTATATATGTACTATAATGGCCGTTATATAAAATGTACATATATATGTGTGTGTGTGTGTGTGTGTGTGTGTGTGTATAAGAAAATAACTCTATGGGAATCTGCAGAAATGAAAGGTCTTGTGTTTGAGAAAATTGTGTTATTTTTTCTTGAATTTTCAGTACTAATTTTCAAAACCTTTTAAACATTTACAGCCCATTTAATACTGACCCTGTCAAATCAAGCTGAGGGACAGAACTTCCTTTCTAACCCCCAAATTACCACAAATACCCGGGTGCTTGTTTCATTGACCTCGGTAAGCCAAAAGGGCTTTCCTTTTAACTGCAGCATTGAAGATAGATGCCAGGCCCCTGGACATATGGTTGAGAACAGTTAACGCGAGTTGGTGGTACGTTCCCTCCAGCAGAATCTCGTGGGATGTTGGAGGGATGAATCTATGCTCTCCTGTAGGGAACAGTGGCAAAGGCTTATCATAGAAGCAGTAACTACATCGTTATACGTGGTTCAAGGGGCAGCTGTATATGAGTGACTCTCACCAGTGGTCATCTGCTGACATATTATTATAACCAGAGGACTGTTTATTGGGAGAAACCAAGGCTTCATTATCTGCTGGTGCATCTGGGAGCCATTCTATGGCTGCAATGTATTTCAGTAGAACTAAAGCATGTGACCCTCTTGCCGTGTGCAATCAGCTGGTCGCAGTCCTCTGTTCACTGTTTCTACTGTAGCAATGATTAGGAAAAGCTTATTGTCAACTTCTAAGCTTGAGAAGCTTTTTTCTGTCCCCATCACCTTGGCTTTTACCTAGTCTTGGCCATCTGTCTCTCAAAGGGGTCACTTTAGGAAACAGAGCAATCTTGGATACTTTGTATTTATTTCTGGAGCTCTCTGCTTTAGCAGTGCCATTTTTATATTTCCTTTAAAGTGCTGGGTCACATCCTAGGCACAGTGAGCAGGTCGCACGCTGTTCAGTGGCTCCAGGGAGGAGGGCAGCGGTGCTGAAAACTGGCTGGCCAGCCAGGGGTCCATCTTCCCTGCAGATGGGGACCGTGTTCTGCTCATGAGGTTGCCACTGGCTTGTCAGCTCTGTGCCCACGGGACCATGCCCCCTCTGGAGAAGCATCTAGTTCTAGTTTCCTTGAACGTAGCATAACTCTGATACACCAGTCTCTGGAAGCTCTCTGGTGACTTTCTTCCTTGCTCATAAAGTCCAGTCCTTACTGTGTAGGTTTCGCTGTTGCATGGCCACTGGTGACCTTCCTTTTTAAAAAATTTAATTTTTAATTTTTTTTACTGATTTCAGAGAGGAAGGGAGAGGGAGAGAAAGAGAGAGAACATCAATGATGAGAGAGAATCATCGTTTGGCTGCCTCCTGCATGCCCCCTACTGGGGACCAATCCCACAACCCAGCATGTGCTCTTAACTGGAATTGAACCAGTGACCTCTCAGTGTGTGGGAGGACGCTCAACCAACTGAGCCACATCAGCAAGGGCTGTTTGTGGGTTTTTGAGGATTAATATTAATGTATGTCAGACACCTAACACGGTATCTCAAGAATACATCTACAGTGTACTCAGGTGTGTGCATATCTTATTACTACCTCTACCACTAATAATATCAATACCGCTACTACCACCACCACCACCACTAATGCTATCTAGTTACAGCTACTACTCGCACTACTGTTGATACCGACACTACAGTACCGCCACTGCTATTGCCAGCACCACGAATGCTACTGCTACTACTCCTACTCTGAGGTCCACCAGACTGGCAACCAGGGGAGCAATGGGCAGTGGCAGCTCATCCCAGGTTAACCCCCTAAGTCTGCCCCCAAAGCTCTCCTTTTCTCTGACTCTACAGTGAGCTGACAGCAGCCCCACCTGGGCTCACTTCTTTCCCGTAACCTTTTAGAGAGCCAAAGCAGCCCCGCCCAGTCTCTCTCCTGTGGCTTCTATCCCAGGCCCTTCCTGGTTTCATTGTCCCCCACTTTAATAAACGTGCTCTCAAAATATAAAACAAAACAACTCCCCCTCCCCGACAAAGATAATTGCTCCCGGAATCAAGGTTTGTATAGAATAGCATGCACTGTTTGTCTGTAGAGAGGGTTATAAGAAACAGTAGGTTTTGTTCCACCATGTGTTTCCACACTGGCCAGCATGAGGCTTATCTGTGGAAATTGCTCCATAGTTGTTTATTGAGTTGATTTGGACAGTACAGACTGAAGTCTGGTCTTTCATGGGATTCTAAGAGCTAAGATTTTGAAAATCACACTTGTTTATGTTCTATTTCTTCAGATCATTTCTGCTGCTGAAACATTGACATTGCATCCATCTAGTAAAATTGCTAAAGAAAACCTAGATGTATTTTGTGAAGCATGGGAATCCCAAATTAGTGACATGTCAACATTGCTAAGAGAAATCAATGATGTGTTTGAAGGAAGACGAGGTGAGAGACTGTCCACTTATTGAAATACATTAGTATTTTATTGTAACGCTACTAGTTTTTCAGTTTCACAGTTCAGAAGCAAAACGGATTGTCTTGTCATATCCTAAGTTATTTTTATAGTAAGATATCGTCCACAAAAAACTATGAAAATAACATTTGTCCTTTATTTAGTGTTGCAGCAGTAAAGTTTGTTGTACAACAGCATAGTAGATTTCTTTGAGTTAATATTAGCATCCTAGTTTTCCTATTGACACTAAGCCATTTTATGTTTCTTCTAAATTGTTTCTTAGTTTTAGTACAAATTTCTTCTGCAGCACAGTGATTATCTGATTTATTTCTACCAATTTCACAATGAAATGAATGTAGTTGTTTGATTTTTGAATTGCTTTCCTTCCACTTGGATGGAATCGTTTTCCTTGATGACCACCTGACCTGGGGATATTTCCTATGGTGGGTAAGTTCATTATCTCTACAACATGTAGAATAACACCGTGCAGTGTGCAGGATGGCATCGTTTTTACTTTTTATTTTAACAACTGGGATTTTTGTTTATTTCCCATTGTACTGTGTGTCCTGTTATTTGTATTTTTATGTATTTTTTTCCCTTCAAATTGCTTCTGTTAGTGTCAAGCATGCTTAGCTTTAAAAGTAAAACACATTTAAAGTCACAATAACATCAAATTAGATATTTTTTTTTTACTGATGTAGGACATTTAAACATTTCATATTTTTAAAATATTTACTTAGAATAATTGCTTATACGCTTAAAAATCAGGGAATGGTATAGACTTTCTACATATATCATAATTTGTAAAGTATAGTAAAAGTTTACCATGCTTCTACATTTAAAGATTTTTGTGATGGCTAGTCTGAATGGCGTATCATTTTGATGCTTTGATAAAGTATTTATGGTTACATGGGGTTTTTTGTGAGGCAAGTTTCATACGTTAAAAGGTAAAGTATGTAACTGATCCGCATTTACAGGAGAATGATCACTTAGTCCTAGGATTTGGTTAAGAAAGGAAGAGACGTGGCCTCCCAGCCTTTCTTAGCACTCGAACCCACAGCGGATAGACCAGACTTGAGACAGGAAAAGTCATAGACTTATTTTAGACTTCAGGGTCACTGTAGTTTCTTTGACTTTCAAGCTGGATATTATGTATATGACCTCTTCTTTAGGTCTTCTTTAGGTTTGGGTATCCTATCCTAAAAAATTCAGGCTTGCCCTGGCTGGTGTGGCTCAGTTGGTTGAGCGCCCTCCCATGCCCTGAGAAGTGGCTGCTTCCATTCTGGATTAGGGCACATGCCTGGGTTGCAGGCTTGATCCCCAGTAGGGGGTATGCAGGAGGCAGTGATCGATGTTTCTCTCTCTCATCAATGTTTCTCTCTCTCCCTTTCCCTTCCTTTCTAATATCAATAAAACCATACTTTTGGAAAAAATTCAGGATCACTTTTACCTCCTTAGGGCAGAACAGAAATTCCTTTTTAGGAGGAAAAAACTCTGCTGCATTCTATCAATGGGACACCCACTGTTTAACTGGTAAAGACATCTGACGACATCTTTATGTGGGGTAATTGAGATAGAGCTGGTTGATTTCTTACGGTGCCTTTCTATATCCTTGCTCTTTATCATGAAGCTCATAAGAAAAGCTTTTTCCATGAAGCCCAGCTCTGAGTCCACCATTACTGAGTGGGCTGCTCTCCCTGCTCTGTGTGGTTATGACGGTCCTGCCTGTTAACCTTGCACCTGCTCACTGCTCACCACACAGAGCACTGAGGGCCTTCTTCCGATCCCGCTTCTCCCTGCCACTGTCATAACTCATGTTATAACTGTCATTGAAAAGCCTTTGCTGTATTCTAGCCACCTTAGCTCTGCCCTGCATATGTTTCCCACTCTCACAAGTGGGAAAATTATCAGGTAAATTTGCAACTATCATGGGACCAGCTGATTAAGTGGCAAACAACATGCTAAGCAATGAGAACGTGTTCTCATACTTGAAGTCGTTCTGAGAGTTTGGTCATTGTTCTCTTTACTCAAGACACTCACATTGCACAGTCGGGCCTCATGGGATTGTTTTAAGAACTTGAAAATCAGCCCGTCCAGTATGGCTCAGTGGTTGAGTGCTGACCTATAAGCCAGGAGGTCATGGTTCCATTCCCGGGCAGGACACATGCCCGGCTGTGGGCTTGATAGCTAGTGTGGGGCATGTAGGAGGCAGCCAGTCAATGATTCTTTCTCATCATTGTTTCTGTTTTCCTCTCTGAAATCAATAAAAAGATATTTTTTAAAAAAATAAGTCAAAAATCACTATTTGTCTTCTGGCCTTTTTATCTTTTCACCAAACCTCCAGGGAGGCCATAGCCTTCATATTAGAAGGGGCTGGATAAAGAAGACTTCACTTTCCCTTAGTGATGAGTATGTAGCAGCATTTAGAACTTGAGATTCTTTTATCAAATGTCAAGAAGAAGCCTTCTCTCATGGCTTGCAGACTCTATCCCTCCTTTAAGGAAGCTGCATTCCCTTGCTTCTGTTGGACCCATTTTTGAGTTCACATGACTAAGCTCAGTTTTTAAGGATGTGTTGGAACTCTGTTTCATAGCCCTGCATGTAATTCATCAGCTGGCAGGTTGGATGCATGGGGTGCTGGTCACTGACATGGGGAGTATAGGAAGAGGAACATGCTTATGGGTAAAATACAAGCTTATTTGGGGACACATGAGTCTGGAACATGGAAGTTATCCATCCAGATAAGAGATGGTGAGGCGAGGCTAATAGAAATGGAAATAAGAGGACCGATGCCAGAAGAATTTTACAAATCATATTGATAAGATTTGGTGGTTGAATGTGAAAGTAAAGAAGGGTTTGAGGTTGACAATTGGGTTTGGATTTGAATCTGTCAGTCCCGCTCCTGAGGTCAGCCAATACTCTCTACCTGTCCTTCAGTGGTTAGGGATTCGTTTGAAGTGGGTCTGGGGACACGGCTTCTTTTCTGATCGAGCATGTCATACAGAGTCCCTCATGAACCCAGAAAAGCTGCCTGAACTTCTTGTAGGGAATAATGTGGCACATCTTCAGCGAAATGAAATGATGAGGCTGATATGTCCCTGGGGAGTCGGTTTTATTTTGCAGAGATGCAGAAAAGCTCTGACTATTGAAAATGGGAACCGTACTTCTCAATTAGGTTTTCAGAAGAACTCATGTTTGGTACTCTTGTAAGATGAGAGGGCCTGTGGGACTTACTGGTGAGCTTAATTGATCTTGAAGTATAAACTCAGAAATAAAGATGGCACAATTGTGGTTTTGATTTAAGGGGTATTAAACAAAGGATTTAGTGCTTTGAAAATAATTCTGTAAAACAAATATCTGTACCAAGTATGTGCTCTCCAAATATTTGTTTTTCCAATTATTCCTAATGTTTATAACGTTTCATCAGAGATAGCCTCTTTAATTTGATATAATAGCTAAACATAATTGAGTCAATATATTCTTGCTCTGTTTCAAATTAATGGCAATAATTAACTTGTGTGGAAAAAGCTATAAAATTATAAAATGATTCAGGTTCATCAATTTTTTTTTTGTATTTTACCAACTTATTTGGCTAAGAATGATCAGTTTTGCAATACTCGTCAAGCATTCTGAGTCTCACTGAGGCTAGGAATGGGGAGCAAAGCCAAATACAGTACCTTAAAGAGGGCTCAGGGATTGCGAATGGTAATCTAGCAGACCAGGCTATATAGGCTCTCTTGTGGGTTTATTCCTCCCTACCTTCTGGTTTCTTTAACTCTGTTACACCTTGGAGAAATAAGAAACTGACACAGTTGGCTATTTTTTTCCTTTTGGAGAGTAAATGTGAACATTTCAGGGTCATGGCACTACAAGGGATCACCAGGGTAGATAACATAGGATTGCTCACCTAAGCTAATTATCCTTAAGTAATGATTATGCCCTCTTCTCTGGCTTATTAAGATCACTTTTTAAGAGGTATTATGGATAGGATTCACACTTTGAATTAAGATAGATGGTGAGTGTTGAGGTTCTGAGTGACTTGAAGATAGTCTTCTGTTAATTTCACAGCTAAATCTGGCACTTTTTACATCAGGGTTAGGAGACAAGGCATGGAAATTACTACTTCCTCTTTAAAGTTTTATTTTTCTCTCACAAGTCTGAGACCAGAAAACCATTAATAAAAATTCCCTTTCAATTCTGACATTATGAAGAAATGATTTGAATCATAAAGCTATTTCCAAGTACCATTAAGGCTGACCTGTAATGACAGGTCATCTAGATCAGCTTCGTTCAATAGAAATACAGTGCAAGCCACATACGTAATTTAAAAATTGTGGGATGCAGCTCTAACTGGTTTTGCTCAGGGGATAGAGCATCAGCCCATGGACTGAAGGGTCCCGGATTTGATTCCAGTCAAGGGCATGTGCCTTAGTTGCAGGCTTGATCCCCAGTAGGGGACGTGTAAAGGCAGCTAATCGATGTTTCTTTCTCATTGATGTTTCTAACTCTCTATCCCTCTCCCTTCCTCTCTAAAAATCAGTAAAAAATATATTTTAAGAAATTTTAGAAGGCACAAGAAAATTTTAAAAAGAAACAAGTGAAATTCATTTTAATACTATTTTTACTTAATCTGGCATATCCAAAATATTTCCATTTATAATCAATATTTAAAAATGATTAAGATCTTCATTTTTTTCTTTGTATTATTTCTTAAAAATCCAGTATTTATTTTACTTACAACAGCACAGCTCAATACAGACTGGCTATATTTCAATTGATCAATAGTGGTATGTGGCTAGTGGGGCTAGTGGATTCCATATTGAACAGCACAGTTCTAGATGAAAATTAAAATATGTTATGAACAAGTTTGCCCTATTTATGTAATAGTCATTCCATAAGGAAGGGAGTGATTTAGTGTTTTTACATATTATTGCCTTTAATTAGGTGGAACTCTATGAAATTGCTGTTTTCGTATTTCAAAGTTGTTGAGTATCAGCAATTTTATATGGTTTCACCTAATAAGTTATGGCTGAACACTGTTTCCTTGAAACTAAGAAGAAATCACTGTTCAAATCTTATCTTGAATTTTTATCCCAGATATAACAAACTAGCTTTTAAAAAAAAATCTATCATTCCTTGTAACCTGACTTTAAACCTGACCCGGAAGCCAGAGAAATGAAAGGGCAGGGGTGGGGTGGGCGTCACACATATCCTTTCCTTAGCAGTTGTGCTTCCTGCCGCATGTCAGTTCCCAGCAACTGCAGTTTGCTCTTTTTCATCTTCCTCCCTGTACACTAGAGCTGTCTTCTTCCCTGGCTGGGAGGACTGCGGTGGGGATGGCTGTACATGGTGTGGCCTGGTACTTGCAGAAAGGGAGGCCAACAGATCGGGGTTTCATTAAGGCGGGCTGCCGTGGAAGCACTCACTGTGAGTGACACGGTGGCTGTGGAGGAGCTGCAGAGGGCCGCAGAGGCGCCTTACAGGTCCAACTGCTGACAGTCTGTTCACCATCCAATTACACTTTTATTTCTTCATCATATGTAACTAATAGACAAAGTTTAAAACTAATAGACTGACATTCCTGTTTATTTAGTAATATTTTTAAATTAGATGTGAATAATGGAAAATTTGTTTTAAGTTATATATGTTGTTTGTAGGAGAGAAGTATGGCTACCTTTCACTTCCAAAGCCTATGGTAAGTAGTTTTGTGCCTTTCAGAATGTTTTTTATTCAGAATTCAATTACGCTCTTGCTGCCTATTGCTACCCAGCCCCCAATAATTGACATTAAAAATAGGATATTTAATGTTGGTTGCTCATAGTTGTTATTCTGAGTAAGATCTAGTTTCCGTTCATAGTATGATTATTTGTGTTGGGTTTGGAGGTTGAGGGAATAGGTAACAGATTGCATGATTAATAAGAAGCCATAATCTGAAGGCAGAGCTCCTTTTGTTCTTCATGTCTTTTATCTAATTCACATTGTCATGTTGGAATCATTTTCTACAGATGAGGGACTTTCTTAATGTTTCCCACCTTGATGAAATTATGCCATGCTAATCATATTTAGAGACTTGAAATGTACAGCTTTACATAACTGAAGCTGATGTCTCTGACTGCATTCCAAAGTAGTGTCCACTAGGTGGCAAGCTCGGTTGCATGATTAAGATGGTTTCTGTACCTTTTCAGGCAGTTCCCTTCCTGTAGCTTCATAAAATATTTTAATAATAATTTGTAAAAGTAAACCTAAAAATAATGAAAACAGAACTCATTTTAAAAGAAAATACGAAACATAAAATTCTAAATAAAATAAAACCTAAAAACCTAGAGGTATTCTTGTCTTTTTAAAATGCTTTATTAAGTGCTTTGTAGTCTACTAGATTAAGGAAGAAGGTACCGATGATGCAACTTTACAAGGAGGAGCCAAAGAGACCATTGATCATCTCCATTTATTTTCTAATGAACATAAGAGGCAGCGTGTGTGTGTGTGTGTGTGTGTGTGTGTAACCTTATATTTTCCCTGTACTTAGTTTCTGTCCTTTAACTTCTTCCAATTCTTCTATAGCAAAGAGCATTAGAAAATCCCAAAAGGGCTATATTAAATGAGCAAATATAAACTACGGAGTAGAAAAAAGGGAAAAGTTGAGGGTGTTTGGCTCTACAGTAAAACTGGTGACAGTAGCTGGCTAGAAGTAGTAAGTCATGGTAATAATGAGGGCTACAAACACGGAGAAGTACACCTATACCTCAGAGGTGTTGGTGATGATCTGTTTCTTAAGTTAAGTGGGCATATAAGTGTTTTATTTTATTATAATTTATACTTTGTGTACAGAGAGAGAGAGTCTATATATATAAAAGGCTGATATGCAAAGTGTTCCTTTGGGAGGTCGACCAGGAGACCTGAGTTCGATTGCTCACTATGATGTGTGCTGACCACCAGGGGGCAGCGCAGAACGAAGGAAGGTCCTAGCTGGCAGCTGGAAGGCCTCAATTGGCCCTGATTGCCGGCCAGGCCTAGTGCCCTATCTGTGCACAACTTTTGTGCACTGGACCTCTAGTTGTTTAAATAAATGTTTCCTTAAAAAAAAAGTTTCCCTGCATTTTCTGGACCCTTTATGTCCATGAATCTGGCTTTTCTGGAACTCCTGCCCCAACCATGGGAGCTCCCAGCAGATCTCAGAGTGAGAGGGATGCCCAACCTGGGCTTCCATCATGGAGAACTTCTGAACATATTTTTCAAAGGACCATTGCTATGGGTAGTGCTTTCTATCCTTTTAGGCTATAGGTACCTGCGGGCAAGCCTGGTAACCTAAACTAGTGGACAGTGTTTTCTGCTTTCCTGGGGGAAATAGATTCTGAGTTCCAAATAGTTCACATAGAAACAGACTTGCTGTTTCAAATATAGGGGTGGGTCCAACAAGTTGGTTCAAATATTAAACCCTAAATTCTGGATATAATCTTTCATACAAGCTGGGGGAAGGATTGGGAATCATGATGTCAGTGAAATAAGGGTGCTGAAATTTAGCCCCCAAAGGGCACATTGGGTAAAGGCGTTGAATTGCAGTCATAACATTAGGAGCCAATGGGCATCTACAGAGGGTGGCTAAATTTATTATATCATTTCAGAAGAATAATTATAACAACTCTGGGAAAATGCCAAAGTCCTTAGGTCCTTCTGGGACACTGCTCCACTTCCCTCACCCCAGATTTCTACCTACCTAACCTGTTCCAAGCTGAGCTCACATACTGGTAGAGTACTTGCAGTTAGTTCTTTGTTTTAACTTAAATAACTTAATATACTTTAAGTATGTGCTGAAAATGTTTAGTTTACAACTTTAGTACAGGTGTTTTATTATGCTTTTTAGTACTATTGAATTTCCTCACAGTGACTTTAATCTTTTATCTTAATCTTTTTAATGTCACAGAAGAATAATGCAAACCTGAAATCATTAAAGCTAGAGAAGTCTGACTCTGAGGTAAGGCCTTTTTCTTTGTCATAATCTTACTACTAATCTCCCTCGTACATCAGTAATAACAAAATTGTGTGATTAAAATATCTTCTCCATATTTTATAGGAAAAAGCCAAGATTGCAAAGCTTGGACTTAAGCTGGGGTTGCTCACCTCTGATGCCAACTGCGAGATCGAGAAGTGGGAGAATCAGGAGAATGAGATTGTTCAATATGGGAGGAACATGTCCAGGATGGCCTATTCTCTATATTTATTTACTAGGTAAATGTATTTTGATCTTTTTAAATCAATTTAATATCTAGTGGAGAGAAAAAATGCCATGTGAAATCATTGGTAGGTTAAAGTCAGTTTAGTGTGCATGGTAAAAGCCTATACATATCCTTGTTTTAATTAAGTGAATGCAACAAGAAGACATTCAATGAAGACTTAGGTGTAGTAGGGACCCTCTTCTAGATTTATATAATTTTGCATTCTACTTTTTTTTAACCTATACATCAACCCAGCCAGCATCAGTAAGTTTAGAAAACATGCCTTTTAAATCATTATACAAATGATTGATTAGACACAGATCAAAGAATAGAGCCATTAGGCCTATCACCCCAATAGAGTGCCAAATCTCTGTGAGTCACTGTTTATTGTATAGCACCGATTTTCAATAACTGTGCAGTTATCTGACCTACATTCTTCATCTTGTCCATATCACAAGACTCTTGAACAAATGCCTGTTGAAGTCAATGTTGATCACATTCCAGAATCTTCCATTATGATAATCTCCCTATATGACATAATAATGTGTATGTATGTGTGTGTGTGTGTATATATATATATATATACACACACATACATATATATACACACATACATATATATACACACACATACATATATATACACACACATATATATATACACACATACATATATACACACACATATATATATATATAAAATAGTAATACCATGTTGCTAGATATCAGTTATCTGCTCAATAAACTGTTCTAGAATTTTCTCATAGAATGACTTCAAACTTTTCACTAATTTTCTGAAATCTATCTTTATTTTTGAAAACCTGGAAAATACTTGATCTATCCAATGTTATGGCTCCTCTTTTACTCATTTTGATTTTGAAAATATTGTCAGCAGTGGTTCATACCTGCAAGATGGTTCAGTATTCTAAAATGTAATCCATTTAGTCTGGAATCTTAAACTTGATTAAAGTAAATAGGATCTCTCTATCTCTACTGTGTGGGCATTGGGGCTCAATAAATAGCACCCTTTCCCTACCCAGCTTCTGAACAAAATACAAAAATAAACAAAAGACTAGGCAGATGGGAGGCAAGAACATTTATACTGATAAAGCTGATATTGGACAAAGTAATTTATATCCACAGGCAGGTAGCTTTTTACAGATGATCTCTAGAATTAAGAAATCTTTCTCCACAGGGACAGACTGTGTCTCTTAAGACCCCTGAAAGAGCAGGAATCTCCCCAAGGTAGCTTTACTTTCAAGAGAAAAAGAAAAGAAAGAGCTACCATGTCCATTTTATTTTCAGAAAGTCTGAGGAGATAAATAGATGTCCGCCTCTTCAATGGGATGGGGACGTGAGGGAGGGATGTGTACCAGTGGAAGGAATTTGAGGACTCAGCATTCTGTAGGAAGAGCACCCATTTCCCTTTTGTGAGTGTCTCCTATTCCTTCAGGATAAGCCATTCTTCTGGAGGGGGAAGGGAACATGACAGCTGAGCCATTTTTTCTGTGTTGAGCAGTCATTTGTTAACACCTTCCCATATCTTCCATTATTGGTAACCTTTCCTCTTCGCTGGTTTCCTTCCTTTGTTCTCAATTGTTTTAGCAAGCTTCTCCTGGAATTAAGTCTTTCCAGCACTATGACCTTCCTTAGTTCATATTCTTTTAAAAATCTGATGAGTCAAGTCTACAAAAGAAAGTAAAATGGAACTTTTTTGTTTCCTCACCAAGAAAATGTGCACAGATTAACTCTAATAACGAAGATCTTTACTTTTGGCTGGAATCACAAGTCTTCTCATGGTGATAAAAATCAGATATTTAAAAAAACTTTATTTTGACTGATAAAAACTGAAGAAATACACTACTAATGAAAATAGTCTGACATGTAAAATCTGCCCTAATAAAAGTTACATGAGTAGATTTGTTCCTGTTTGTCATCCCCCTTTTATTTCTTGTTTCTTATTTCAGAATGTTTCAGGACGATATGGTCAGCATTTTTTTGCCTCACAGTCAGAATAGTGGGTTTTGATAAAGGAAGACATGCACCCTACAGGGATGGGAAGCATGGGCGGGGGGGGGGGGGTTGCATTATGAGGGGAAGGGAAAATGCAAGTTCTGTGGAGCGGGACTTGCTGCTAGAAGATGATTATTGGACAGGAACACTGAATCTCAGGACAAGGAAATCAGTTTTCCGTGATGGATAACACCTCATGGTGTTTGGGCATGTCTTTACAATAAAATCGTAAAACCTCGAGCTGGCTCAGTTTTCTACCAGCGTATGTAGCAGACCTGTTTTTTTCTCCAACAGTCTTTCCTGTTTTCCCTTAAGACTGTGTGGTTTACCAGCCTCATCAAGTTGCTTCTTTCAGAGACCTCACAGTTTTGTAGTTTTCCTGGGTAATTTTATAACTCTTCCTCAGGCTATTGTTTAATGTTGTCCTAACAGTTTATATAAATTTCTTAATAATTTATATATAGTTAATATTTCTTAATAGCTTATATTTTTACATTTTATAATTTTCAAAAATTTCAGCTTTACCAGTGCATTACACATTTTTGTTGTTGCTGTTTTTAATCCTTACTGGAGGGTATTTTTTTCCATCGATTTTTAGAGAGAATGGAAGGGAAAGAGGAGGCGAAGGAAAGAAGAATGGAAGGAGGGGACGAAGGAAGGAGAAAGAAAGAGAGAAATATCAATGGGAGAGAGACACATCAATTGGTTGCCTCCTGCATTTCCCCCTACCGGGGCCTGGGATCAAACCTGCAACCCAGGTATATGCCCTTGACAGGGAACTGAACCTGTGACCCTTCGATGCCCAGGTTGACACTCTAATCACTGAGCACACTGACCATTGCAGTGTGTTATAGTCTTTAAAGTGGTTCCTGCTTCATGATTTCATTTGATTCTCACAACAGTTTGAGAACAGGAAACATTTGCTCAATCATGTCACAGTTGTTAGGACGCAGAACTGGCCACTACTAGACTTCAGATCTCTTTCACGCCTTGTGAGTCCAGATTCATGCATTGTGGTAATTCACTGTTCATTTGTAGAGTCTAATTCTTCTTGGTGGTTTTCAGTCTGATACTCCCTAACCTTCTGATGAGAGAGGTCACAAATATTATTGTGATTAATTTACACACTCAGAATTGAAACTTAGATAACATGCCTCATCAAAGACAACTGAACTCCTCCCTGAGTTGAAAGTGGAATAAGAAATGAGAAAAATAGGAAAAATAAAACTTTAATGTAACTTGTGAGATTTAAATTTCTTTACATTGTAAAATTAAGATGTTTAATGTTTATTTAAAAATTTTAAAAGGTGTCCAAGAAATACTAATTAAAGTTGCTTTAAGAATAAAATCATAATATTATGAATCTATTCCTCAGTCTTCAAAATTTGGGATCTCTTAATATACAAAATGCTTTATAACTTTAATATTGCAAAACTAATTCTCAGGCAATAACTTTTTCTTACTTTCTTATTAATTCATTTATTTCAGAGGAGAGGGGCCACTGAAAACTTCCCAGGATTTAATTCATCAATTAGACGTAAGTTTTATTTCCATGTTTTGCTGCTACTTCAATTCTGGGCTAGATTCTCCTTGCTTAGGTAGATGCTTTAGAATGACAAGCAGATGAAAAGATTCCTTCTTATTCCCGACTCTCATGTCAGTCTTCTCGCCCCTCCAGAACCAAGAGCATTCTTGCATCTGTCACTTTAATCACCTGCAGACCATTTTCTTTGGCATTCCCATGCTTCCTCCTAGGCCTCTTGAGGAGAGGGAGGTGCAGCTTGAGAGGATTTTTGTCAGCTGAGTCAGAAGAATTGTAGGAATATTTCTCTTGATTTTTCTGCAAAGTTGACTATAAATGAGCTTTTTCTCTTGAAACAGTTGGAATAAATTCTAGATTCATTCCAAGTCATACCGCAGCATAGTGGGTATTTTACTGCACGATCCACTACTCACCTTCTTCTTGTGTGAGCTCGTTCATGACACTGATGCCTGCTGAATTGCCTACAAACTGATAAACATAAACTGCTATTGAATATTTATGGAGTGTGTACCATGTGTCAGACCCTGGACACATGGGTCAGACTCTATGGATAAAAGTGAACAAAACAAAGCCCCTGTTCCCATGGGATTTATATTCTGGTGGGAGGAGTGAGGACTTAGAGATGAAAGTGTGTAGGATAAGAACAGCGAGGGGATAGAGGGCCATCAGAAAAGGCCTCTTGAAGGAGCTAACATCTGCATAGAGATATTCATGGAGAAAGTGAGCTGGATGGATATCATGAGATTGACTCTTTCAGGCAGACAGAACAAGTATAAAGGCCCAGAGGTATGAAACTAGACTGGGGGAATCTGAGGAACATTAAGGAGGCAAGTGTAGATGCCATGGAGTGAGCTGGAAAGAAAGTGGTAACATACGACATCTCTGTAGCTGGGAAGAAACTTCCCCCCAAGTATGAAGGAAGACTCATTGGCAGTTTTGAGGAGAAGTAGCATGATCTGACTATATTTTAAAGCTTTTTGTCTTAATCAACAGGGTAAATGGTAGTGCTATTTGCTGAGATAGGGGACACCAAGGGACTACACTAGATCTACAGCGTGGAAATGGAGCATTATTTTGCTGAAGACTGATATCAGGGTAGTTCAGGAATGGAGAGAGAGGTTTGGAAGTCATGAGCTGTATGGTGGTTTTAAAACCGTGACACACAGTGAGACAGATGCAAATCTTGCCCTCAAGGGATTTATAGGCTACAAGGGAAGAAGAGATATGTAAAATAGAATGTGGTAATGTAGAATGAGGAGGAATATATGAGTGAGTCAATCCATTGGTTAGAAGCTCGGTATAAAGCTCATTGGTTTTCCTTGGAAAGGATGCAAAGGATGATTTACCTTGAGATCAGTTTACTTAATGACAGCAAGGTGTTAAGGCTATTGGACAGTGGAGTGAAGTTATCCCTAAAATTATTGCCTCCTTCTTCATATTCTTCATCTATGGTAATTTATGACCAAAATCTGTTTTTTAATTCACAAATCATTCTCAGATTGCCCAGTTCACTTCATTCTTACTGCTGCCACTTGAAGTTTTCATTTTTTTACTCCCCTGGTATCTTTCACTTATATTGAATATTCTTATCAGTGCAACTCATTTGTCACTGTTTTTTCCCATCATCCTATTCCCCTACTGGGTTGTGAAATGCGTGGTGGAAAAAACAATCTGAATTGCTCCTCTCCAGTGGCTGGTTAAAGAATGTGTGTGGGTGACAAACTTTACCTTGCTTAGCTGGAAGTAGGGATGTTCTAACCCTTTTTGGCTCATGTTCTAAAACATGTATTCCCCTTTTATAATTGGGGGTATTACAAGGTGAGCTTTGGGTCCCTCCAGAAGCTCAGACACAATTTGTATGGCTAAGTATCATAGGTCCATGGACCCTTGAGTAGTTGCAGGCGTCCACATGTAGAGGAGCCTCCTAGGGGTGGATGCTGCAGCAGGTCGGGGAAGCTGCCTTCTGAACACCATTAAACCCTTGTGTTTCCTGGGTGCAGCTGACAATGTAGGTGCACCATGACAGGCCTTATATGAGTATTTTTCCTTCCAACTATCCACAAGACATACATCGAAAATAGTGATATTTCTTTCTTCCCACCAGGTTTTCGCTGAAGAGGGCTTAAAGGTTGCTTCAAGTGCACAAGCTTTCTCAAAACAGGTAATGCAGGTCCACCTGCCTGGTGTAGGTGGTGATGTCATGAATACCCACTTTGGGGTATATTACTAAAGTATAAAGGTATTTAAGATTGAAAGATAGTTTGTTCGAGTTGTTATAACTTCCCAAATTACATTTCAGCTGAAAGATGACGACAAGCTAATGCTTCTCCTGGAAATAAACAAGCTAATCCCTCTATGCCACCAGCTCCAGACAGTAACTAAGACACCTGTGCAGAATCAAGGGCTTCTAAAGGTAAAAGTGAGGGTAGGTTATCCAGGTAGGCACTTGAGACTTTGACACTTCTTTAGCAGATTAGCCTCCAGCCCCTTTTTCTTCAAATAAAGACCTAATAACCACAGAAGAGCAATTTATTTCCATTTTTCTTGGCATGAATTCGAGTCACCTATTCTCTGCAGTTATAAATGACCCCAGGAAGCAGTAGGTTCACCAAATTGGCTTTTTGACATGATTAATTCCATAGCATTAAGTCACTTCCCTCAAATCCTAATGTCAGCACATGTCTAAGGCTCCATTCACAAGGAATTAATTGGAGTGCCACAAAGCAGGATGCCGGAGGAATTGCAAAGTAGGGGGTTCACTGCCACTATCTGAAATGCTTAGAGAAGCCCCAAAACAGCCTAAAGTAGAACGGGTTGATTTTCCATCTTCTTGGGGATTCGTGAACTGGGCACGAGAACCAGCAACAATCCTTGCATCTGTGTCCTAGGGCCTCAGGTTACCAAGAACCCTTAGAGTCCCATAATGGAAAAATGTTATCATTTAAGAGTAAGTGGTGATGAAGTCTTCTGAAGTAGCCCTTGTAAAGGAGTTTGATTTGCTCACCTTGTGTCACTGTAGGTTGATAAATGTATTACCAAGACAAGATCCATGATGGCTATATTGGTCCAGCTTCTCTCACTTTGCTTTAAACTACTGAAGAAGGTGAGACAGTTTTCTATCTTCCATTCACCTTTTAAAAATGAGTTTAAGGGACAATGCAAAAGAAAATCGTTATTTAATTTTATAAATTTTGAGAGTAAAGAAGAAATTAACTATGTTAACTCTTTCCAGCTTCAGATGGAAAACAACAGATGGGTCTCAGTCACGAATAAAGACTCTGTGGATGGTAAAACTTGAGAAGTTTTGAGAGCAGATCTCAGGAACACCATATGGCAAAGCTGACATTTTTAAAAGCAAATGATCCTTCCTTCATAGTTCTTGAAATTCAGTCCTTTTATAAAGAAAATAACATTGAAGTACTGCTTTATTTTCTGATCATGAAACCAATTGTGGCTTTTTGACAATTAAGTGCTGTGGTAGTTGCTAGAATTCTAATTGCAGTGTGATTTTTAAATGAGACATTGCCACCAATATTCTTTAAAAGTCAAGCCAAATATCCCAGCTGTCTTAAAGACGGTTTAATCCAAAGAAGCTGTTTTGAATATGTGCTCACCTTTGGCATCGTTTACCTTCCTGTTTTCCGGTTTTTACTTAAGCTTATTATCTAGAACACTAATTTAAGCAGGAAATACACAGTAGTCTGGTTGAAAGCAGTTTTTCTTAAGCCTGTGGACTCTTCTTCAATCCCTCAACCAAGTGTGAGTGGGCCTCTTGGCTGCCTGCTGTCACAGATCATCCATGCGAGGAGTACACATTTGTTCTCTAGCAAGCGTTTCACAGGCCAAGCCATCTGCTGTGATGCATATCCCTTCCCCACCCCCAAAGCTGGGTCATGGAGCTCATGCCATGGAATCCTGGAGGAACTCATAGGAAATGGCTTTTAGTTCTAGTTGTAGCCGAGCAGCCTGTCTACCCTGAACACTAGCTGGAATCCTAAACCTACTGTACTGGCTTAAAAAAAGTTTTTAAACTGTCTTCCCTAGTGACTGATGGAATGGAAGATGGAAGACAGAGAGTGATAGAACTAAGAAGCTGTTTCAAATAAATTCTGAATCATACATTTTATATATGTGCCTTTGGAATGTTCATTGTAAAACAAATAAACATCTTTATTCTTTTTAATTTCGCAGTTTAGAGCTTTTCTTGTTTTTGTGGGGTGGGACTTGATGGGAGGGTCTGTTTATAGGTCCTGCCTACCTGATATAGTGCCGTTAGCTTTGGTTTGGACTTGTGATAGTGATTGTATCCCAATGCTTTGAAATCTTGACAGGACATGTCAGTTGCCAATTGGCTATCGTTTTATAAGCTTGTCTGATGACTCTTACCTGGTTTAGCCATCACAATAGTCACAAGATTACAAAGACCCACAGTACTTCCAATCAGGTAGTCAGTATTTTATTGAAGGAAGCTTGAATTTTACAGGCTTCTTTATAAAAATCATGAAGCGTGATTTTTATTCCCTGAAACCAAAATATTTTTAAATTACATTAGAAATAATGGTGAATGATGAGAGGCAGTTTTATGTAAAATAGATATAATGTTTTTATTATCATTGTGCTGCCCAAACTGGGGGCCTGCTGGTTTGTGAGACATTGTCAGTGCACAGCACTGTCAGCGTAGGTGCTTACAGAGTCACTACCTGGGTCATGTCTGGTAGGTACATCTGGGGACAGTCATGCTGGCACTTAAGTTTTTCTTGTGAGTCAAAAATGATTTTTAAATTTTATTTACAAAATACTTTTACAGACCTGAAATGAGAGTATTCTCTTATTTAAGTTCAAGTCGGGGTGGGGAAGGGATGACTTAGGACTTCTACAGCACAAGATAGGGAACCAAAGGAATTTACATGTCAAATGATTTCTTCTGTACTAAACAACTCTTGGGATTTAAAAACGTATTTAAACATACATGTTTCAGTCCTTAAAAAATAACAAATTTAAAGTCTTTTATTTAAAGCTCAATATGAATAAGTATACAATCTTAAAACATAAATTCAGTTTTATTTTCTAGTTCAAATGAGGAGAAAGCTTTTGTCCTAGTCAAAGGCCTGTCTTCAAATTACGATAACTTTTTAAAAAAATATATTTGTATTGATTTCAGAGAGGAAAGGAGAGGAAGAGAGATAGAAACATCATTGATGAGAGAGAAATCATGGATCGGCTGCGTCTGGCACACCTCCTAGTGGGGATCGAGCTGTGACCCAGGCATGTGCCCTGGACCGGAATCAAACCCGGGATCCTTTAGTCCGCAGGCCAATACTCAATCCACTGAGCCAAACCGGCCAGGGCAACTTCTCCTTTCTCGTTTCCTTGTAGCTAGTGTGAGACTGGTACAGAGTGACTATAATGTATGTACTGTATTATAATGCTTCCATAAATTAGGAAAGCCCTTTGTATTTTTCAAAGCCTTTTCATGTTGAAGACGCCACACAGAAGAAATTACAGCATTAGAGTTCTGCTTTGTCTCAGAGAGGAAGGCCATCCTGCGGCATAAGGACTAGAGAAGGTACATCTACACATAGCCTCTTCCTACAGCCTGCCGAGGACTTGAGGCAGAAGGGCTGGGACTAGACTTCTGAGAGTGTCACACTGAAGCACACTGGGTAAGAGAGGTCAGCTGTTGTTTCCTTTATCGTCAAACTGATGCAAGCATGAGCAAAAACAATGAACCATGCCATAACATTCAAACAGAAGTATCTCAAAATGTAGTATTTACTAATGAGTTCTAGGATGGGTAGATAATTTTTACTTGCTACTTTAAAACTTGTGTCTTTTCCAAGTTTTCCCCAAAATGCTCTGCTTGTTTTTAAGTAGAAATGTTGCTTGTCAGTTTTTAGAATGAGAAAAGCAAAAGAGGAGCAGGCTAGGTCCATGGCAGGGCAGATCTGAGAAGCTACAAACAAATGGAACCAAGGCTTGTCTTGCAAGAGAAAGGGAAAAAAACAAACAATAGGCTTTGCTGCGGAAGGCTGGCTGCGGAATATGCCTCTGCCACATGGTGGTACCTCAGTGCAGGATCGAGTGCCGCCTTGCTTTTTATGTCATCTTAGTCCTCACGATGTGGCTGCTGTGGCATTACTGCGTTTTACCACAACTTCTTCATACTGTTTTTGTGTCAGTAACCCTTCTGTTATGCTTTTACTTTCTTCAAATTTGGGCAACACAACTGCAATGTAACCTTCAGTGGATGGCTAGAAAGGAAATAGGACATTTGGTACTGTCATATGAAAAAATCAGATGAAAAGTATGTGGATGGAATAGTTCTCCCCCACCTCCCTTTACCTTCTCTTGAAGAATAGAAGGCTTATGGAGAATATTTTCATTCACTTCCATCAGCCGTCCTCTAACACAGCTATTGAAAAAAAGAACTGTTTTGAAGAAAAATATTATCTCCTTTTTTATCTCCTAAATTGTGGTTAAAAAGTAACTCACCTAGATATAGTATATTCATCCCCATCTGAACAGTAAATCTTACACAGAGGTGCAAGTTCTGTTAGAAACTGTGCTCCCTAAAAATGAAAGGGAGGAAATAATTAATTGATACACATTTTCACCTTCCTTTGAGAGGTAGCCCTCAGGGTCATCACAGGATATATTCATGGAATTAGTGTTTTAAAAGACCATTTATTCAAACATTTATGCAAGTGCCTGCTATGGGCCAGGTACCAACCTAGGTTCTAGGGGGAAAAGCAAACTAACACACGTGATGATAGGTAGTATAAAGATTAAGAATATATTTTATGAACTTCAAATGAGAAAGCTGCATATAGCTAAGTATAAAGATTTCAACAGTGTAGGAAAGTCCATCAATAAGCAATAATAGAATATTCAACTTGAGAGTGTGACACCAATATTGTACAAAGTTAACTTCATTAAGATTCCGACCTTCTCTAAGATGGTTTAAAAAAGGGATGCTTTTCTAGTTAACAAGTAATGAACCTAAAGGACAATTTGGAAAACAGGTAAGTTGTAAGTAGCAAATAAGAATCATTTGCCCATTATCCTATAACCCAGAAGTAAATACCACATTTAAAAATATTTTTTAAATTGATTTCAGAGAGAAAGGGAGAGAGAGAAACATCAATAATAAGAGACTCATTGATCGGCTGCTTACTGCACGCCCCCTACTGAGATCGAGCCTGCAAAAGGGAATCGAACCTGTGACCCTTCAGTCCACAGGCCAATGCTCTATCCACTCAGCCTAATTGGCTAGGGCAATACCACATTTTGACATATCTGTTAGAATGCTAAGGCACATTATTGTTTCATGTACTCCACACTCTATGGATATATCTGGAGAGTTTCTGACAAAAATCTACAAGAAGGCTCATGGGAACTGAGGTAGGCATGTCTCGTGTTGCTCTTTTTCCCCCTCCAGGAATTTTTCCTGGAGTGAACATAGGCATTTGAGGTCAAGATGCTCCGCCTTATGGTCTTTACCCCTCACAACCTTATTATACAACATTCAGATGCACCACACTGGCTTCACTCCTCTGCATGTGGATGCTGTGCTTCATTTCTGAATACTAGTCCGTGGGACTCCCCACCTTCAGGAGGAAGGTTTGGGTACTCATCCAGAGGGTCTGTCCACCACTGGGACTATGTCAAAAGAGCAGAAGTGTTTTGCCTTCTTTTTATCACCTCCTTTGGAAGACTAAATGACTGGCAGCGCTGAGATCTAATTAAAACTTATCTGTAGTGGCTTCTATCTGCAGGTCTCTCTCTGTTCTTCAGCAGTAACAACAGTGTTACTATTTTGGGTAAAGATTTATCACCGGACTTTCGCAAGCACTAAGTGTTTTTACTTGTAATTTGCAGACTTTGTCTTTTAAGAATGGCCCATGCCTTTCTAAGTCCATGTTTCCTGAGTGAGGAAAAAAATCAATACCCATTCGCCACATTAGAGGATTCCTAACAAAGGGGAGTCTAGACAAGGCTCTTTGAGAACAGTGAGGGTTGTTGGCAGAAATTGTGAGTGTGCACTCAGCACAGGAAAGACCTCAGTCATCCTCGGTGACAGGTGTACTAAACATGATCCTCTCCTTTAATGTGTTCATCCTGCCTAGGGTTTTAGAGGGTAGAGATGGCATTTTGTACAACCAAGCATTATGTGGAAGTAGAGGGTGTGGCTCTATGTGTATGAAATTGGCAATAGAAAATGCTAAGGAGCAAATACTGTATATTTTTTAAGATTGCTTTTTTTCACACCTCAGGGAATGTTCTTTTTTTATTTTTATTTACTTGTGGAAATACATGGTAGAATTGGTCACCTAAATTTTACAGAACTCCCAATACTGGCTTCATAAAACTGGAAGGGGCAAAATATCTCATTACAGTGGTATCTGAATTGTCCTTTCAAAGACCCGCCTTCCCCTTCATTCTGGGGATGATGGGTGGTGACAGAGAACCTGAAATGACAGACCCCATACTTCCTAAAATACCTCATTTTTTTGGTCTGAGAATTTCTCTAGGGTCAATGTTTTCTTAAGATCAGCATCTCAGTCTGCCAGGGAAGGGTGCTGAGCACACACCACTGGATTCTAAGACTGATTGGACCTATCTCTACTATGATGTGGAGGATGTAAGTAGAGAATTATAAGAACATACCCGTTTAAACTTCCCGGAGACCTTGTTCTGAAGTCTGCTACAGTTGGTACTGATTTGATAGGAAATGCTTTTAATTGTCTTTCCACTTTGGAGAACTGGATGAGATTCTGCCAATGTGATGACACATATTCTATAAGGAGCACAAATTGGTCCTGAATTACTGCGTGGCATCACTTTTCCTCACATAGCACAGTATTCCTCCCGACAAAAGAATATCGGAACTGACATTTGTTTAGTCAAACAACCATTTTCCTCTGGTTACTGTAGAAGGGAATCTAAACTAATAAAAGCGGAATAGTCAAATTAACCGTTTCTCTGGGACGCCCACAGCCAATCAGAATGGCTGTATGCAAATTAGCCCAGCCAACATGGCGGCCGCCACTCACGGACCTGAGTAAACATTTAGGCAGCGGAGCGAAAGGGAAACTACCTGCTCGCTGGCTCCTTAGCCTTTGGCCTGAAGCAAAACACACATTTGCAACAATTAAGTGTAACAATTGTTTCATTATAGAAGCCGCAAGGTGAGGCAGAGAGGAGGCTTCATTAGTAAAAGGCCTCGCCTTAAAGGAACAGCATCAATTATAGGAAACCTGCGTCCAGCCGGCCTTGCTGGGACGTTGGGCAATGGGAGCTGTGGGCAGCCTTAAAGCCCCTCACCCAGGCTGGTCAGGCACGCCAGCAGGTGGACATCCCCCGAGGGGTCCCAGACTGTGAGAGAGCACAGGCCGGGCTGAGGGACCTCCCGAGTGCACAGAGCGGCTGCAGGGC
>PVJC01021633.1:0-10047 GCA_004026665.1 Murina feae
TGGCGGGCATGAGCTGCTGACACAGGCGCTAGGAAGCTTGCAATGGGGCAGAGGACTGCCTCTAGTTTCTCCATCCTTTCACAGCATCCACACTCTTCTCTAGAATCCTGACAGCCTTAAGATCTTCAAGGTTAAAGGGACCATGGGAAATTAAACCATATTAAAAACTCATATGGAACTTGATTTAAGTTATTAATGACATGGATTTGAACATTAAATAAATATTGGATAAAGTATGATTAATTTTGAAATGTGTTTGAGTTGATATGTCCAATGCTGGATACACTCACCCTGTAGGAAGCCTGCAAATATTCTCTTTTGTTGTTTACAAGAGCCAGAGGGTTGACCAAAAGGTTCTGACTGAACCAGTTTCCATTGAATAAACACAGAGAAAAAATTTTAATGGGCATTTAATCAACTCTCTTTTGCATTTACCTTTTCTTGCCATCAGTCCATGAATATAACATGAACTCACCTAATGGTTACTTTTACATTTTGGGAAATAAAATATTAAAGTCCCTTTCAATTGGAATGAACTGAAAGTATAAAATGAATAAAAACGTAGCTGTTATATAATGGATTTACTAACAAACTCTGCTATATAACCCGGTGTCTTGGAGTTTTAGTTAATGACAGGGCTTAGGTTTAAGGCATTTTATTTTTCTACTAGTGTGAAATAGAATGCATAGATTAAAAAGGGGGCTGTTCAAATAAAATTTGGGTTTCTTATTCTGATCATCCTGGTTATAGTGAAGAGTTTAGGAAAACATATTTCAGATATTTCAAGTAGACTCACTGTGGTCTCTTTATTTTTTCTGTAAACCAGTAGACTCCAAGGTGGGGCATACGAGAAAATCCAGAGGAGTGAAGAAAGGGAATATCAGAATTTCTATTCTATTTTTATCATGCTCTTCTCCTTTTTGTTTTTATGGGCTTAACATTTTTTTTATTATGAATAATTTTAAATATCCACCAAAGCAGAGAGAACAGCACAATAAACCCACATATTCTGTATTTATTATCGGAATTCAACATTTATAAAGATTCTGCCACATTTATTCCATATATTCTTTTTGTTGTAGAGGAATTTTAAAGTAAACCCTATACATCAATTTTCTTTACTATTTTAGTAGGTATCAATTCAAACCAAAGACATCTACCAGAAGCTAATTTCATTCACTTGATATTTATTTATGTATGTTTTGATAATTAATGTATTATATTGATACAGAAATACATGGATATAATTTATAACCAGAAACTTATGTTCTTTGTTTAATAAGTAGGATATGGATCAAAAAAGTTAGAAGACAGTGCTGCCAACAGTGATGTTGGAAGATCCCAGCATCTTCAGAAAGCTTTTCTGGGGCAGTAGCTCAATAAAGCCGAGATTCTTAGGATGTGCCTATTCTAAGCATTTGTCGAATGCTGAACTCTGAGACAACACCCTTGGAACGAGGTGATGAGTCACCTGGATCCAGGGAGAATTTTTCAGGCTCATGACCAGGTATCAGGATCCCACAAGAAGATGCTGAGATGACTGGACAAGAATGCCAAGGAGAACCATCTTCAGTTTGAAAACAAAGATCACTTTGTCAGACCTTGTCCTCTAATCTCCCTATAAACTTTTTCCTGTTGTAGTAAGTCATGGACTGCTGTGACATCATCAAGTGTCAAAAACGATGGGGAAAGTCTGCAGTTCCCTGCCCTAGAGAGCGCCTTTACATTTTCCAACATCACATGCTGTGTTATATCTCAGGTAACTTGTGAGGAGGCACTATTTTTAATCAATGCTTACTAACTCAAGGAAGCATCAAGCAATCAGGAAAATTCCTCAGCACTCTAAAAGGCAGACCACTCTCCATATTTCCTTATAACTCTATGGAGGCCACAGTTAAATCAGGAAGGAGAGAGTTCTAAGAACAGTAAAATTATATATTCACTAGGAACTGTGAAGTTTACATGTGTCCTGGGATCCTTATTATTAAAAAGTTATGGTCTGGTCAGCGTGGCTCAGTGGCTGAGCATTGACCTATGAAGCAGGAGGTCACAGTTTAATTCCCGATCAGGGCTCGGTTGTGGGCTCGGTCCCCAATGTGGGATGTGCGGGAGGCAGCTGATCAATCATTCTGTCATCATTGATGTTTCTCTCTCTCCTTCTCCCTTTCTCTCTGAAATTAGTAAAAAATATATATTAAAAAAATAAGTTATGCAATTTTATGAATCGAAGAAACAGATAAACCAACATTACATACCCATTACTCACTTCTATCCATAATAGTAAAAGCATAATATGCTAATTAGACCAAGCAGCCGAACGACCTTCTGGATGTCCTTCTGGATGACCTTCCAGATGAAGCAGGGGCTATGAGGGCCGAGGCAAACTGCTGTGACTGCCAGGGCCAAGCCCCTTGCATGAATTTCATGCATCGGGCCTCTAGTTTAACTATAAAAATCACTAAGTGCTAGAGACACAAAAGTGTGTTGTCTCTGCCCTCAAAAAACTCAAAACACAGAGAGATGCACATGTAAAAAGTGCCATAAAGAACCAGGAACATATCCAAAGCACTGGGATCCAATGTGCAGATGACTGGCTTTGAAGAATAAATGAGTTGGGAAGGCTTCTGAGAAGAGGTAAGAGATTTTGGAGTTAGGCCTTCAGAAAGAAATTGCATCTGGCCATGTGGAGAACATTGCAATGATGACAACAACGTAGAGAAGATGGCCGTTGGAGAGGAGAAACATATCGTGGTAAAATGGCACAGAGGTTCACTCCCTCTTCTACTATCCCCCCAATTCCCCCCCCACACACACACACGCACACACCTACACCCATACACAGGGCACAAAAGCACCTGACTAGTTCTGGGACCAAAAGCATTATATGGAACCAAAGTATTATGATCTCGAGTCCTATCAGCTTATGTAGATTTTTTATCATATTTTTTTGACATGGCTCACTGCATGTTTACCTTATTGTATAATAGACTACTTCGTTGAATATTGGATTAAATATATCAGTGTCTATTTACACTTGCGTTCTTGTTTATGCCAGTGTGTCAGTTCTACTTCTGATTAGAATCTCATCCTATTTTAAAGTGTCTCGAGAGCATTTCTTAGAACATTAGCACTATTCTCCCTTTTCAAATTTAGCACTTTCTGGTAGTTCAACATGTTCTCTTTTTATTTGTGGCCATTACTTCTCCCTTGGTCTCCTTTAAAAATAGCCCAGCCCGCACTTGTGTGTCGGTCTCAGCTGGTGCTGGCGCCTCAGTCTGCCCTGGGCGTTGGTCCTCACCCCTTCTTTGGCCTTGTCCATTGGGTCTGGGTTGGGATTTTCCCTTCCCAGATTTGGTCACTATTTTTGGAGTGTATTTTCCTCTGTTTTGCTATATCACTTTGTTTCATGACTTACTTTTGGTGATTTTAACTAGAAAGTAGCCCCTACCACTTTTCACCTTAGGGTTTTAAAGGCCTCTAAGATATAATCGTGAGTCCTGTTTGTGAGACCTAGTCTTGGGTTGCCAGTTTATTCGTCGTAAATGTCTGCAGGGAGGCGAAGAATACTACACATAATATGACTTGACTCGTTGAAAGGCGAAGAAAATAAGCAGAGTGCATTTTAATTTTAAATTTTAAAGAAACTATACCATATATGCTGCAGCTATATTTCACTGCCCCTTCCCCCCCAATTTTTCTGTAACTACATACAAGAAAACTAAGAGTGGGTTCCTTGTGATAGAAGTCAGAGGGCTAGAAAGGAACTGTATTTTTCATTTCATACCCTTTCTGTGCAGTGTCCATTTACCACGTACATATTTTTAAACATGTTAGTAAAGGCACTTAACAATGATCTATTTTTTGGCTTTGGTTATGTCCATAATAAAGTGGTTACCATGTTTTTACAGTATGAGCGATGCTAAAATTAAAAACAGCAGGTGACTGTTGTGACGAAATGAGAGCGAGGAAACGGAAAATGCCTCACACAGAGAAAGGCCCGCAGGCTCGTCTACTCTGTACAAATATAAAAGACAAATCTGTCCCAAACCGTCTCTCTGCAAAAATCTGGAAAACGCAAAACAAAATGCAACAAAACAAATAAAAACTTGAGGGAAAGGCAAGACTCTACTTAGGAGCTCAAACTCCTGTCTGTTAAGCTCACAAGCATACCTGCTCAAGACTTTTTGGGCCAGAGCAGTGGAGAGCAAAGAGTGTAGGTCTTGAAACTTTCACAGGATGAAGTCCAGCAGAGTTTTCTGTGTATAAAATGTAAGAACAGCCCGCCACTGTGGCTCAATAGTTAAGCATTGACCTATGAACCAGGAGGTCACGGTTCGATTCCCGGTCAGGGCACATACAAGAATCAACCAATGAGTACACAAATATGTGGGATAACAAATCAACTTCTCCCCCGCCCCTCTCAAATCCTATATAATAAAACCCTAGCCCTGGCCAGTTTGGCTCAGTGGATGGATAGAGTGTCAGCCTGTGAACTGAAAGGGTCCCAGGTTTGATTCAGGTCAAGGGCACATGCCTGGGTTGTGGGCTCTATCCCCAGTCGGGGACTTGCAAGAGGCAGCTGATGAGTGATGCTCTCTCATCATGGATGTTTCTGTCTCTCTCTCTCCCGCTTCCTTCCTCTCTGAAATCAATTAAAAAATATTTTTAAAAAAGCCTACTATGCAAATCGACCAAATGGTGGAAGGACCATTGGAATGACTGGTTGCTATGATGGGCACTGATCACCAGGGGGCAGATGGTCAATGCAGGAGCTGCCCTCAGCCTGCAAGCCCTAGGCTGACCAAGGTGTGTGCCAGCGTCCCCTCTCCCCCTCCATCGCCCTGCCAGTTGCCCTGCAGATGGGCCCTGATAACCAACCAGGCCTACGGACCCCACTTGTGCACAAAATTTCATGCACTGGGCCTCTAATCACTAAATAAAGATTTAAAAAATAAAATAAAATGTAAGAACAATTCAAAATGGAGAACAGTTCTGACATGCTCACTGGCCTGAAGGCTGAAGGTGCTAAAAGTAGGGTTTTGTGATCCTGTCAGCAGAAACTTGAGCACACTCATATTCTCTCTCTCTCTCTCTGTCTCTCTCTCTCTCTCTCTCAAGCATTCACACACTTAGTAACACAGATGGCCAGCCACTCTTCTCTCCATCAAAGCAAATCATATAACCCACCTAAGGGTGCACCAACACTGGGAAACACTTAATAGTAAAGGAAGACAAACCCAGGAGAGGGAAAGAGAACAAAATGGAGTGAAGATAAAAAGAGCTACTGTTTCATGTTTCTATGTTGGGAACCGAAGAGAAAGTCAGAAACACAGTGACATGATTTTAAAATTCCTCAAATTCCTGATTACATTTAATTCACTACATTTTAAATAGAGAACAACTGTCTGTGGGCATATGTTTAATTGTACGTGTGTGTACATAGATTTTAATAAGTTATATGAAAATACTTAAGAATTGCTGGACCACTCCAATGGCATCTCTCCCCACTTCAACTGCCCACCCACCCCATCCTGCCCATTCTGCATCTTCCATCCACTGTGTTCTGTTTTTGAAATGCAAATCTGACTCATAGTCAATGCTGAACAGCCTTCAATGGTTTCTCTTTGCCTTCAAGATAAATGCAAAATCCTAACTGTGTCCCACAAGGCCCTCCAGCACCTGCGTGCTGCGCTTTGCCCTCCCCTGTCCTCAGACCCGGCAGCAAGGAACTTCCATTCCCTCACACACTTCAGGCTTACTCATGCCCTTGGGCATCTGTGAGTGCTGTTGCCTCCAACTGAGCTGGCTCTTTACCAGCTAGCATATTCTTTTCATAGATGGTCTTAGATATCAATGTAGATGGTGTATTTAGTAATAACACTTTAAAAAACACATTTTAAGCCCTCGCCGTTGCGCTCAGTAGTTAGAGCATCAGCCTGCACATTGAAGGGTCGTGGGTTCGATTCCTAGTCAAGGGCACATACCTGGGTTGTAGGTTCGATCCCTGGCTCTGGTCAGGATTCGTGTGGGAGGCAACCTATCAATGTATCTTTCTCTTTCTCTCTCCTGTCCTTCCTTTACACTCTCTCTAAAAATCAATGGAAAAAATATCCTATGGTAAGGATTAACAACAACAACAGCAAAACAAAACAAAATAAAACTACAGTTTAAAATAAATTCTTAAAATAATAAAAGTAAATAAAATAAGCAACTTAAATGAGTATAATATTATGAAGCAACCCATTATATGTCTTTGGATATGACTCCCGTAAATGGAGGAAATCCATTAAGTGAGAATGTGATTGTTTAATTACAATGCCCCAAATTTTAACAATAATATCAGTACCAGTTTTCTTAATGTGCTATATACATGCACACACCTTTAATTCTTCCTAAACCATTATAAGAAATTTCTTGATGTGTGCTCACCACTGTATGTCCAGTGGTTGAGCAAAGTGCCTGGTTAGTAGCAGGTGTAAATATGTGCCTGTTGATTAGACAGGAAGGGGGTGAGGAGGAGTGGAGTGGGTGGAGGAAATATGCTGGGGTTACCACCATTACCCATGGGTAAACTGACAAGCACATACGCACAAAAGTCAAATGACCTGTACAAGGTCGCACAGCTAGAAAGTGAGCACAGATTTCAGCATCAGAGAACATGCTCTTTACCACTAAACTATGCAATCTGAAATACAACTCTCTCTCTCTCTCTCTCTCTCTCTCTCTCTCTCTCTCTATATATATATATATATATATATATATATATATATATATATATATATGCCTAGGTGGTCCTCGTGTGTGATATCGTCACAAGATGGCCGTGCGCATAGTGGAGGCAGGGCCAGCGGCTGCTCCCTCACACTGTGAGGGAGGTCTAGGGGTCCTGTGGCTCCACACAGTGCAGAGGAGGCCGGTCCTGGCATCTCAGCTGCCTCACACAGAGGAGGCGGGTCGTGGCAGGGGAGGGCAGTTGAGGCTATCAAACCAGCAAGTGAGGGCAGCTGTGGGCAATCGGGGCAGCAGGGGAGGGCATTTTTGGGCTATTGGGCCGGCAGGGGAGGGCAGTTGGGGGTGATTAGGCCAGCAGGCAGAAGTGGTGAGGGACAATCAAGCAGGTAGGCAGGCAAGCAAGCAGTTAGGAGCCAGTGGTCTTGGACTGTGAGAGGGATGTCTGACTGCTGGTTTAGGCCCAATCCCTGCAGGTGCAGGCCAGGCTGAGGGACACCCCCCCAACCCGGGCATGAATTTTGTGCACCAAGCCTCTAGTATATATATAAACCTATGACTTATAACTTAAAGGTAGAAGTTACCATTGCTTCATTGGATCTAGAATATTCTTGGCCACAATATTGATGACATGGTGGCTGTGCATATCCTGATTTGGGTTGGTGTGGTAGGCAGAATAATGTTCCCTCAAAGATGTCTACATCTTACTCCCAGGAACCTTTAAGTATGTTACCTTACATGGTAAATAGGAATTAAGGCTGTAGACAGAATTAAAGTTGCTAACCAGCTGACCTGAGATGAGCAGACTATCCAGGATGACCTTGGTGGGCCCATGTAACTACCAAGGGTCCTTCTGGGAGAGGGAGGAGGAAGAGAGAGAACCAGAGGTATGGAGCCTGGCACTTTGTGTCTGGAGGAATAGGGCCATGAACAGGTGGCCACAAGAAGCTGGAAAAGGCACGAAAAGTCTCTCTAGAGCAGCGGTTCTCAACCTGTGGGTCGTGACCCCTTTGGGGGTCGAATGACCAATTCACAGGGGTTGCTTAAGACCATCCTGCATATCAGATATTTACACTACAATTCATAACAGTAGCAACATTACAGCTGTGAAGTAGCAAAGAAAATAATTTTATGGTTGGGTCACAACATGAGGAACTGTATTTAAAGGGCCAGAAGGTTGAGAACCACTGCTCTAGAGTCTCCGGAAGAAACACTGCCCTTCCCATACCTTGATGTTAGTCTATTTTGGACTTCTGACCTCTGGACCTTTAAGATAATAAATCTGTGTTGTAGTAAATGTTTAATAATTTGTTACTACAGCAATAAGAAACTAATACAGCTGGGTTGTTTTTCTGAGTTCCTGCCTTGTTAGCAGTAACGCCTTCCAAGAAAACACTGTCTAGCTTTAAGCTGTTTAAAGTTTATTTTTTTTCTGCTTTTGCCCAAAAAAGCACTTGACTCCAATTCTGAGTCTCCCTTTCCATCCTCACCCTCATCTTCCTCAAAACATCAATCTGGCAGTACAACTATACCAGAGTACTGGCTCATAATTAGTGCCCTTATTTGCTATGAGATGAAAAGAACTGATATTTTAAATGATGGCCTTTACTATTTTCTGCTGGTCTGTCTTCAACAAGGCAAGGCTGCTTGCCAACAATAGAAGCTGCCCCTTGCATCTATGGTCCAAAATATCTTCTCCACCCAAAAGGCCCCCAGGAGAGAACCAAAGCGTTGGAAAACGTGGGTAGAACAAGCGCATGTAAATTCACATGGGCTCCTCTCATTAAACTACTCCTGTGGAGGAATAATGAGTCTTTTCAGCCTTAGGAAACTCCAGGTTCTATTTATGCTGATGTTTTTGTTTTGCCATTTAAAAAAAAAGTTTTTATTGATTTTAGAGAGGAAGGAGAGAGAGGGAGAGAGGAAGAGAGAGAAACATTGATGTGAAAGAGAAACAGTGATTGGTTGCCTTCACATACACCCGGACCAGGGATCAAACCCGCAACCTGGGTGGGTATGTATCCTGAACAGGAATCGAACTGGTGACCTTTCAGTGCACAGGATAACATTCAAACCAACTGAGCCACACTGGCCAGGACTTGACTTTTTTAAAAGGTCATTTCTGTTGCAGTCTGGAAACGGTTATCAGGTCTACCAGCAAGCCCAATTTGACCTTTATGTTCATCAGATAAGATGTCCATGGCAGGATGGAACCAGCTCTCTTCAGCAAATTCACTACAAAGCTTTGTTCTTAACAATGTTTACAGGGAGCAGAACTCTCCTAGTTGCTATTTTGGGTCAGTTCTACCACAGAGGAGGAACCTTGTAATTGTACAGAAGAGCCAGACTCCCGCCCACCTTCACCCCTCAGTCCTTGTCAACTGATGAGAGATTACAGATGATTCAGGCCAAGTTGACTGGCTTAGGTTCCAGTCCCATCGGAGGACCAGCTGCTGCCAGTCATGCAGAGTCAAGAACAGCACACTGCTCTCACTCACATTCAACTCCTTGGCTTTGAAAGATAACCAGAATGCATGGACATCTCCTCCCCCGTCCTCCTACCCCTCATACTAAACATTCACTTCTTTTGTGTTTTGAGGTATCAGCTTAAATATCACCTTAGAGAAAACTGACACCCCACTTACTTAGGGCTTCATGATTTAGAATATAATTATTATTTTCTCCCATTTCTTCCACCCACTCTAACGCATCCCCAAATCAACATGCATATATTTATACCAGACACTTTGCTCAGCCCTGGATTTCCAGTGATGAGCAAACATCAAGAAATTTCTCTTCCTTATGCAGCTTCTATTTTGATGAGAAATAAAAATATAATTCAACTAAACACACAAATAAATGTCCATATATCAACAGATACACTGAAAGCATCTAATCTAATAAAAGAGTAATATTGAAATTGACCATTTCTTCAGGATGCCTAAGCCATGCCCACCAGCCAATCAGAGCAGCTGTATGCAAATTAATCCAGCCAAGATGGAGGCCAGCAGTCACAGAGCTAGAGTAAACAGGTGGCTTCCGTTGCACCAGGAGTAAACTGTTTGCCAGCCAGCTGGGCTTCTCCGGGCTCAGGCAACATATTTGCAACATTGTTTCAATTATAGAAGCCTCTGAGCTGAAGCAAACAGCAGGCTTTCATTGCACCAGCGATGGAGGAAACTGCCTGCCTAGGCAACATTCTTTCAATTATAGAAGCCACTGAGCTGAAGCCAACAGGAGGCTTCCTTACCTGCCTAGGCCTCGGCTTAAAGGAAAAGTGTATCAATTATAGAAGATAAATAAACCCCAGAAACCTGC
>PVJC01021633.1:10147-28138 GCA_004026665.1 Murina feae
GCCCCTCAGCTCCTCACCCAGGCTGCCCAGGTACCCCAGTAGGGACCCAAAACTTGAAGGAGCTGTGGGCAGCTTGAAAATGCCCCTCAGCACCCTGACCAGTTTGGCTCAGTGGATAGAGCATCGGCCTACAAACTGAAGGGTCCCAGGTTCGATTCTGGTCAAGGGTATGTACCTTGGTTGTGGACACATCCCCAGTAGGGGGGGTGTAGGAGGCAGCTGATTGATGTTTCTCTCTCATCAATGTTTCTAACTCTCTATCCCTCTCCCTTCCTCTCTGTTAAAAAATCAATAAAATATATTTATAAAAAAAAAGAAAGAAATGCCCCTCAGCACCTCACCCAGGCTGCCCAGGCACCCCAGTAGGGACCCAAAATCTGAAGGGGCTGTGGGCAGCCTGAAAATGGCCCTCAGCCCATCACCCCGGCTGGTCACACCTCAATGGGGTGAGGGTCCACACTGGGGGGCTTGGCTAGCCTGCAAACAGCCATCAGCCCCTCACCCAGGCTGACCAAGCATGCCAGCAGGTGGACATCCCCAGAGGGGTCCCAGACTGTGAGAGGGCACAGGCCGGGCTGAGGGACCTCCCAAGTGCACAGATTTTTGTGCACCAGCCCCTAGTCATTTAAATAACAGCAGCAAGAACAAAAATAATCTTCCAGACTACAAAGGAAGACACACAGAAATAAAAAATGGATAAGCATGGTATTATACATGATAAGATTCAGACAGAGAGTGGTACAGTTATATTTGGATGAATGTTAAAAATATATGTAATTAGAACATAAGAAAGCCACTAATTCCACTAAATCTACTCTGCTCTTTTCTTGAATAAAGATGGCAAAAGAGTTAAGCACTCAGATAGAAAGGTAAAGAAGTCCAGCTATCCATAAAAAAATTCTCAGGTCTTTAAATTCCAGTTCTATCTCTTTCCAGCCTAGATAAGTGGACTTAGACAAGCAACTTAGCTTTCCTGAGCCTCGAGGTCACTATATATATATGTTATATGTTTCTTCTCATGAGCTTGTTGAGGCCTTAAATAGAGATATACTAAGAAAGTCCTTGGAAAAGTGTTTGATATACATGGGAGCCTTCAACACACTGTTTCTGTATCTGGACATGAGTAGATAGGTCACAAACAGGATTGTAAAGAGAAAAAGCTCTGAAAAACATTCCTGTTTTTCAACAACACCCTACTAGCAATCAGCATACCTCCTGCCCAGATTTTGGTTTCTAATACCATTTGACAATGAAAGAAACCAGGGATTCTTTGGAGTTATGGCTGAATTGGGGACCAGAGCAGAAAATACACAAGATCAGTGTGGAACACTTTGTGATGCGAGAAAGAAAAGTAATGTTAAAAATGTGTGTGTGTGTGTGTGTGTGTGTGTGTGTGTGTGTGTGTGTGGTGAGGATATGTCAAAGGGACATAAGGAACCAACTGAAGAAACTTAATGGCCAAAGCTGAAATAACCTGAGCACTAAAATAAATAAAATAATATTGGACTGTAATCCAAAGTATAAAATAAATGTTCATGAGTGCATCTATCTAATAAAGACAGAATATGCAAATTGACCATCAGACCATCACAAAGCTGACCACCAGTCCCCTCAGCCCCACCAGAGTCCCCCAGTCCTTTCAGCCCCACAGCGGGGAGGCAGGCGCACAGTGAGGCCGGACCTGCCCTCAGCCCCCCAGCCGCCCAGGGCTGGCCTAAAGTGTAGGCAAGGCTGGGATGTTAGCTGCCCAGCTGCCCAGGGTGGGTCCGAGGTGCAGGCAAGCCTCAGATGGTGGCTGCCCAGCTGCTCAAGGCTGTCTGAGGCTCAGGTAACCAGGGCCGATCAAGGCTTGTGCTGCCGGCAGTGGCAGCAGCAGAGGTATGATGGGGGTGTTGCCTTCCCCTGATGGCTGGGTGGGTCCTGGACTGTGAACAGGCCAGGCTGAGGGACCCCCCTTCAGTGCACAAATTTTCATACACCAGGCCTCTAGTACTAATATAAAAATGAATAAATTGCCCTGACTGGTTTGGCTCAATGGATGAAGCAGTGGCCTGTGGACTAAAGGGTTCCAGGTTCGATTCCGGTCAAGGACATGTACCTTGGCTGAATGCACATCCCCAGGGGGGCGAGTGTGCAGGAGGCAGCTAACCAATATTTCTCTTTCATGGATGTTTCTAACTCTATCTATCCCTCTCTCTTCCTCTCTGTAAAAAAATCTATAAAATATATATTTAAAAAAATTTTTTTTAATTTAAAAAAATGAATAAATGAATGAATGAATGTGGGACGGGTAGACACATTTCCCAAGGAGAATTCCAATAATTTATGGAGATACTCCATCCTCAAGGATGTGGAGCATAAGTCTTCCTTAAAGTGTGATTTGTACCTAATGACTTTCCTTAAAAAAAAAAAAAAATACAGTGTGAAAGGGGAAAAAAGAGATAACCTGTGGGCAAACCTGATATATATTACCTCATTCAGGTGATGAAGGTTAACAGTAACAATAAGTCATATTCATAGTATAGGGTGGCCCCCAAAATGTATACACATGTGTGTTTGTTTTTTGATAGCTCAACTGATGTTTCTTTCTTTTCAGATTTAACCCATGGAATAAATAATTACTCAAAGTGTATATACATTTCTTAGGACAGCCTGTATGTAACCTTAGGGTAATGTGATGACAATGCCACTTTATATCTGTGACCTTCCTCCAAACAACATCACCAAAACCTCCCCCACCCATTAAGTCTAGTTATAATAAAAACAACAGAGAAATACCAACTTGAGGGACATTCTACAAAATACTTCACATAAGAAACAAGGGGAGTCTGAGGAGCCTGAGGAGACATGACTATTGCAAGTAGTGTGGTATCCTGGATGAAATCCTGGACAACAACAACAAAAAGGCATTAGGTAGGAATATAGGAAACACAGGTGTGCACTTTAGTGAATAACAATATGTTAACATTGGTTCATTCATTGTGACAAATGTATCATACTAATGTAAAACGTTAGCAATAGGGGAAAGTGGTATCATATAACAGGAACTCTACCATCTTAGCGACTTCTCTTCAAACCTAAATTGTTATAAATTTTAAAAGTGTATTTTAAAAAGACAAAGAAAAGAAGACATTTTTGCAGTGCCAGACCTTTGGGCACCCCAGGGACAAGAGAGAAAAGACCCTCCCCTCCCCACCAACTTCCACACTCATTCCCAATAGGAATCAGGGTTAAAGGTGCCAGGGTGTTAGATTTAGCCAAAGCTTGAGGAGGAGGTTACCCTGCTCATCCACTCAAGCCTGTGCTGGCTGTTTCTTGGCTACAATCTCAGACTTGGGTGTATTGTTTCTGATGACTGAACAAGAATAGCACACGAAAACCGTTTTCTCTGATGTTAACTAGTGGCAATTCTACACTGAAGTCACAGTCTGTTTTATTTGAAACTAGAGGCCTGGTGCACAAAAATTTGTGCACTGCGGGGGAGGTCCCTTAGCCTGGCCTGTGCCCCCTTGCAGTCTGGGAACCCTCAGGGGATGTCCACCTGCTGGCTTAGGCCCACTCCCCTGGCAATTGGGCAGTCAACAACCCTCTAGCAGCCCAGGAGCCCTCAGGGGATGTCCACTTGCCAGCAGGGAGCAGGCCTACGCTGCAGTCGGACATCCTTGGTGCTGCTGAGGAGGTGGGAAAGGCTCCCACCACCACCTCTGTACTGGTAGCCATCAGCCTGGCTTGTGGCTGAGCAGAGCTCCCCCTATGGGAGTGCAGTGACCACCAGGGGCAGCTCCTGCATTGAGCATCTGCCCCCTGGTGGTCAGTGTGTGTCACAGTGACCAGTCATTCTCAGTCGTTCTGCTGTTAGGGTCAATTTGCATATTACCCTTTTATTATATAGGATGTAGGATGGCCCATGAATACACAACTTTCTCAGCAGTTTTGTTACAGTTCCTCCAGCCTGACTCTTTTTGCCTTTCAGCATTAGTGCATTATGTTTCTCTGTGTGTTCAAAGTAACACCACTTGATATTGCAAAATGATATCCTGGTTTTATTGCGAAGCTTGGCTTCCCTGGTGAGATTTTCTGTCATATAGGTCAGCATGGGCCCCGTTACTGAGACCACCTGCACCTTCTCCCTCACTAAGGGCCAAATCTCCCATCACACTCAGCTGAGCAATCCTCATTTGGGCAGTAAGAGTGTGAGAAAAAGTCATCGCATTATGGTATTATATGCTCAGCTGGCAGGTAAATATTCTATTACCAGAACTTGAATAGCAACAATAACTTATTCTATTTAAAAAAGAAATGGAGCCCTGGCCGGTTTGGCTCAGTGGTTAGAGCATCAGCCGGCGGACTGAAGGGTCCCAGGTTCGATTCCAGTCAAGGGCATGTACCTTGATTGCAGGCACATCCCCAGTGCGGTGTGTGCAGGAGGCAGCTGATCGATGTTTCTCTCTCATCGATGTTTCTAACTCTCTGTCCCTCTCCCTCCCTCTCTGTAAAAAATCAATAAAATATATTTTAAAAAAGAAAAAAAGAAAAGGAAAAAAAAAAAAAAGGAAAGAAAAATGACCAAGGGGAGGGTGGTGCGAAACCACGAAAGAAAAAGGACTTCATTGCTGAAGTGCTTAAGATCTAGTGTCATTTCCGCTATTTTCCTAAAAGTTAACGGGAAGAAAACAAAATAAAAGACGTCCCCAGGATTTCAAATCTCACGAACCTAGAATCCTTGCAAATCCTGTTTAGAACCACGCCGTGCAGGTGGCTTTGGGACACGTCCCTCCCGTCTACCCGCCACTCAACCACCCATTCAGCCACTCGGCCTCCTTCTAACAATCGTGCCCTCGGGCGTCCCGGGAGGGCACCGAGCTGGCGCAGGGGAGGCACCGAGATGTGCAGGTGGAGCGGACAGAAGTGATGCGGGCGCGCAGCAGCCGGACTCCCCTCACCCCAGCCCCACGCGTGCACAGCACCTTCCCGCACCGCGGGACCCCGGCAGCCCCGGACACGGCCTCCCGGCCCCCTCCTCCCAGACTCGGCGTGGCCGGCGCCCGGCCTCCGAGCGATGCCATCTTGAGATCCCAGCATCTCACGAGCAGCTGCTGAGCCCTGCATTCCGCGCACGTCCCCGCGTCCCGGAACACTCAGCCCAACTTTGCCCGAGAACAGAGAGCCGGCCGGGGTGCACGCACCCGTCCAGTTCTCTAACTAGAACCGACGGCATCGGATGCTACCGACCGCCAGCCCCATCCTCCGCCCCCCACCCCCGCCTCCAGGCCCGCGGGGTGCCCAGCCCGACGCCCCGCGGCGCCCCCGCGCCCCCCGCCCGAGACCGCCCTGCACGAGCGCCGCGTCCAGGGCGCGAGGGTTTGGGGACCGGGTCCCTGCAGCCGCGGGAGGGGAGGCGAGGGGAGGGGAGGGGAGGCTCCCGAGTAACTCACAGCCCAGGGCGACCACCAGGTAGCGCAGCAGCAGCAGGAGGCAGCGGCGGCTCCTCCTCGCCATCTCCGCGGGGCCCGAGGCGGCTGCTCCCGGAGGCGGAGGGTCCCGGCGGCCGGAGCGCGGCAGGCCGAGCGGGGACCCCTGAACTTGTGTGGCGGGAGAGGAGGAGAAGCTCCCGGAGCAGCGGGAGGGGAGGGGAGGGGAGAGAAGAGAAGGGAGGGGAGGAGGGAGGGGCCAACGCCGACGCGACGTCGGTTTCTCCCAGCCTGGGGCGCGCTCTGTGCCGGCTGCCTCCGGCAGGTCGTCCCCAGCGCTGGGATGGGGGGGTCTGGGCCTTTCTTTCTGGGGGGGTAGCGGGGGGAGGGGGGAGGGGCTGGGCCGTGGAAGCCGGAGGTGGTGTCGGCTGGGTCCTCGGGAGGAGGCGAGGGGCGGAAGGGGAGCGGCGGAGGGGCGCCCCCACCCCGCGCCGCCGGGCTGATCGGCTTTGTGTCTGGTCCTGCGCCGGCGGCCAGCTGTCCCCCCGGCGGGGAGCCCGGGGCGGGAGGGAGGTGCGGGCCCGGGGGCGGGGTGGGGCTCGCCGGCCTCGCTCCGTCTCCTCTCCCGCCCTCCTCGCCGCAAAACTTTTGGGGTTTGCAGCCTAGAGGTGGAGATATTTGGGGAATTTCTGGCGCGGAGGGAAGCAGCCGCGGAGAGAGATGGGGTTCGCCTGCCCCGCCTTGGACGCGAGGGTTAAAAGAAAGCAATCAACACAGGAGGGTAAGAAAAGCAATCAATATAGGAGGGTAAAGAAAGCAATCAAGACAGCAGGGTAAAAAAGCAATCAATCAAGAGTCCTGCTGGAGGGCCAGCCTCCGATTTGAGCCGTCCTCTGCCCCTCCCCAGTGGGCGCCGTTTGCTCCTCGGAGAGCTAAGCTGTGTTTTGCGTTCTTAGCTCTCCAGGCGTCAGAGTTGGAAGTTCATCCAAAGGTGTGAAATATTCGGCATGTTCCCTGGTCCAGAGCCGCCGCCCGTGGAGTTTTCCACATGTTAAAACGCCACAGCTGCCCTTCCTCAGGTTTATTTTGGGTCGACAGTGCTTTTCGAAGGGAAACGCACCATGCACGCTCTGTTGCCTGCTTTAAAACGGACCCTCCCTGATGCTGCCCGCGCCGCAGAGGCTAAGCAGGCAATTTTTACATTTGCTCCTAAGGAACAAAATATGTTTCAGATGACGGACAGGTCTGGGAAAAGGCTATTGCCAGGAAGAAATCGGTAGACATCTACTTTTGGGGGGACTTGTTTTTTTAAAGGTAGAACAATGGGCGAAGTTCTGTGCAGAGGACCGTTGACTTAGGGGTGTGCACACAAAGAACGCGGCTAGCTCCGGGGACAAAAGCAGCCAGAGCGGAGCTGTGCGGAATGAGGCATCTCTGCTGTTTCCTTGGCGACAGTGACTGAAGCTTAGTGCCCAGAAAGGAAAGTCAAAGGGGCCAAAATGGCCCTGGCCAGTGTGGCTCAGTTGGTTGGAGCTGGTCCCCTGCACCAAAAGGTGGAGGGCTCCATCCCTGGTCAGACACGAGCAGGCGGCAACAGATCCATGTTTCTCACACACTGATGTTTTTATTTTTCTCTCTCCCTTCCTCTCTAATAATAATCTACTCTAATAAAAGGTAATATTGAAATTGACTGTTTCTACGGGATGCCTAAGCCATGCCCACCAGCCAATCAGATGGCTGTATGCAAATTAACTCAGCCAAGATGGAGGTGGGCATTGGAACCAGGGAGGCAGGTGCAGTGCAGGTGGCAGGGTGAGCCGGAGGCATATGGGGTAGGTGACCGGCTGGGGTGTGTGGAGTGGGCAGGGCAAGATGGGCAGGTGGCAGGCCGCAGGTTGGCCAGGTACAGGCTGGGCTGAGGGACCCCCGAGTGCACAATATATTGTGCACTGGGCTCCTAGTAATAATAATAGTAATAATCAAGGAAACCTATCAAATGACAAAGATGTTAGAGTTCATACTGCAGTCAAGTAAGAAGGGGCACAGACTCATTCCAGTTTTACTCCATTTTTCTGGGCAATAACAAGAAATGTTGTAGGCAATTAAAGAGACATGAGCAGAGCAAGGACAATGGGCCAACTACAGAAGACCAAGGGGCACTTGTAGGGTGGGGCCTCATCTCAAGGGAGACCTTTTCTCCCCTAGCATATAGATGGTCATGCCGTTTGGACCCCCTGACCTTTCCTCCCTAGAGATAACATCTAGGCCTCAGTTGTATTTCAGCTTCAGACCCAGAAAAGCAGAAAAACCAGATAATTGACCCCATGGCTGCCTTCAGGACCAGCTGCATTGACTAATGACCCCCTGCCTTGGTGCTGACTGATCAATCAGTGGAGACCTACACCCTGAAAGGACATACCTGGAAAGCTGCTGAATATTCTATGAGATCTTCCCCTACAACCTCCCCTAAAAGCTCCACCCTCAACACCCTTAGGATGGAGGACCCAGTGCACTCTGCCTTCTGGGAGAAACCCCACCCTAAAGCTTTCTCTTCCCCCTCCCCCTGAACTTCAGGGGGTGCCTTGCCGTTACCTTCCTCACTTCCAAGCTCCAAGGGCCCTTCCTTTTCCTCTATAACTTGTTTCCTAAGCCCATTCCTTCGACAAATTACTTCTTCTGTCTCTGTGATTGTCCAAATAAATGTTCTCTTGTAGTTTCAGTCTAGGCTCTGAATTCTTTCCTAGCCAGAACTCAAGTACAGAGGTTGCTGAACCCAGGTCCTGCCTGACCCCACGCGTCTAACACCTGGTGCCCTTCCACCATCCACAAAAGGATGATGCTATGTTTCATAAGAAAAGTTGTTGGCATCCTCTTTTCTTATTCTTGCCACAATTCTGTCTTTTTTTGTTCCTCCCTAGAGACACACACACACAAAAAGACATATTTTAAAATATTCTGTGACGAACAATATGAATAACTGATTCACTTGGTTATGTATTCGTCACTCAGTCAAGGCGTTTGTCAAATGCCTACCATGTGCCGGATGCTGGTGGGCAATGATGAACAAGACCGTGTCTTTGCTGCTAATAAGCTCATAGTCTGGAGGAGAGAGGGAGCCCCATCTGGGAAGACATCTATTGCCACATGATAAGTGCTACAGGAGGACAGAAAATAATGACAGCTGTTTTTATTGAGTGCTTTCTCAATGGTAGGGTTAGAATGGTGCAATACACAATGCCCCAACAACTCAGGAAGGGAGAAACTGTTATTCTCACTGTACAGAAGAGAAAACTGGGCTGAGAGATGCTAAATTTATAACCGCACAGAAACCTTATTTTCTTTAATCTGGCCTCTTATTTTGACTTTTTCCCTTTGACTCAAACTGGCCTCACCCAGCTCCCTGACTCACTCACCTCACTCTCCCTTACTTAGTCATTAACCTGTTCTCAACCTGTGGGTTGCGACCCCTTTGGGGGTTGAACGACCCTTTCACAGGGGACACCTAAGACCATCCTGCATATCAGATATTTACATTACGGTTCATAACATTAGCAACGTTACAGTTATGAAGTAGCAACAAAAATAATTTTATTGTTGGGTCATAGCATGAGGAACTGTATTTAAAGGGCCAGAAGGTCGAGAACCACTGCTAAGCCTTCAGGACAGTGAGGTCATGGTCAGCCTCCAGTAGTTTTAGAAACAAGGTCCTGGGTATACTGACTACAGAGACAGAGTTTCAGTCAAACTAAAGACAATATCTCGGCCTCGGTTGTGTTTCAGCTCTGGACCCAGGAAATCAGAATGATGCCACAGAATAAATCCTCGTGAAATTGGACAGAGCAACTCCTTGGCTGATACTAGGACCATAGGCAATGATCAATTACTCCCTTCCCTAGCACCAATCAATCAATAGAGACCCCCACCCTAACTCCTTTAGTCACCATAATTAATTATTTTTCCCCTATATAGTCCATCCCTGGAACCCAAGGGGAGGCCAAGTCTTTGAGCATGAGCTCTTATTATTAAGGGATGCCTTAATAAATCCTTACTGCAAATTTCTGTTCGTGTCTTTTTGGGCTTTGTGCATGCAGCAAATGGACCCTGTTAGTCCTCTTTAGTCCCTAACGATGGCTTGTTCAAGGTCAAGGATAAGAGTGTGTCTCTATGTTGGGGTTTAGGAAACTGTTAGGATTGACTAAAGAAATAGGTGTATATATCATCAGCATCTCCTAGAACAGTGATCACCAAGGTTTTCTGCTCCTCAGAATTGCCTACAATCCTTAAATATGATTCCCTGCTTAAAATTATGTTAAAATTCTGAGTCCCAGAAGTTTCAATCTTGGGGGCACCTATGAAGCTGTATTTCTAATAAACACCCTAACTGATTCTGGTATTTGAGACTTTTCTAGAAGACAGGAGAGTGAATAAATGAGAGCAATCAGGATAAAAGTAAGTATCTAGAGATAAGTCTAAAGAAATAAATGCAATAAGAGGTAGGAAACCTATGGGGGGGGTGACAATTTAGACACAGTCCTTACACACTTCACCAAACTGAACTCGACTTGGATCACAGATCCAGAACTAAAAAAAATCCTAGAAGATATCAGAGGAGAAAAAAATCTAGATGACCTTGGGTTTGTTGATAATTCTCATCTGAGGACGTTTTTATTGAGTTTTGGAAGAGAGAGAGAGAGAGAGAGAGAGAGAGAGAGAGAGAGAGAGAGAGAGAGAGAGAGAATGGGATGACCCCCACAACTGATTCCTACTACCAAGCAGGGCTACAAAGAACTCTTAAAACTCTACAACAAGAAAACAAACAACCTGATTAAATAATGGGTCAAAGATCTTAACAGACACTTCACCAAAGAATATGGCAAATAAGCACATGAAAAGATGCTCCATATGTCATCAGGAAAATGCAGATTAAAACAACACTGAGCCCTGACCCATGTGGCTCAGTTGGTTGAGCATTGTTCCACGCACCAAGAGGTCTCCAGTCTGATTACTGGTCAGGGCACACGTGGAGGCAGGGAGAATATGGGAAATCTTTGTGCTTCCTGCTTAATTTTGCTGTGAACCTAAAACTGCTTTAACAATTAAAGTCTGATAACAAGTTTGAAAAAAATAAAAAAGAAGACATACAGAAAGAACATAAGAAAGAGCAGTTTAAAAAGTATGAGGGGTGCCCTGACTGGTTTGGCTCAGTGGATAGAGCGTTGGCCTGGGGACTCGAGGGTCCCAGGGTCGATTCCGGTCAAGGGCATGTACCTTGGTTGCGGGCACATTCCCGGTGGGGAGTGTGCAAGAGGCAGCTGATCGGTGTTTCTCTCTCATCGATGTTTCTAACTCCCTATCCCTCTCCCTTCCTCTCTGTAAAAAATCAATAAAATATATATTTAAAAAAAAAGTATGAGGGGAATTGGGAGAGTATCAGGAACTAAATGTGTAGGTATGTATAGTGTCAAATATTAAAAGAAAAAAAAGGATTGAGAATTATCTTCTGCATTTAATAATTGTGAGGGCATTGACCACTTAGACAATAGAGAAAGCAAGCCTTTAATCAACTTGCAGAAAGAATTCACAGACTTGTGTTGTTTAATTAATAAAGTATAAAACTATTGCATAAGATAAAAACAATGAAATGATTATAAACAGCAGCAGGATGGAGAGGAGAACAGCAATAATTGATTCTGCTTCATGAATGAATGGTTGGAAGTTGGTTTCATTACTCTTCTGCTTGTAGAATCCCTAGCTGGGGAGCATGGGATAAGTCTGTCTTAGTCTCCATGACGATGCTGTCCTTCCCCCGCCTGCACGTGTCATAATCTCTTAGGACCATGTGCAATGATCAATAGACACTAAAAGTGGTTTTGTCAGGTGAATATAAACAGGGACTTGGTGCTTTAGGACATCTTGCCATTTTTCATTCTTTCCACCCATTCTAATTCTGAATTTGAAGTAATGTTCTAGGCGCCATGTCTCAAAGAAGCAACACAGAGAAAGGCTGGGTTTAAATTAAGTGACTCCTCACAGCATTGCAGATCTGGTATTTCTGTGTTGGATGGGTTATTTTTTCTCATGGGTGTGGAGAAAAAGTGTGCCCACACACTGCAATTTAGAGACAAGAGAGAAAAAAATCTTCCATTTTCAAAACCACACAATTCCCAAGTGTCTCTCATGTAAATTTTTAACTCCTATGGATAGAACTTAAAGTCTTTAACTAAAGGGATCCTCATGACTCACTTATCCCTCATCACTACTTCCTCCGATCATTTTCTGGAATAAGGCTGATTTCAACATTCCATTCTGATGTGCCCACAAGCACATTCCTGCTTGTGCTCAAACTACAGTTCTTTCCAGATAAGTAAACCTATTCAGAGAAGCTCACGGTGTCCTCAGCCTGTAGCCTCTGCTACTCTCCCACAGGGACATCTTTCTTGGAGTACATTATAACAATTCTGTGCTCAAAGCTTTCTTCCAAGAAGAAGAAAAGAAAATTAGCTTTGCCTGGCCGTGGCTCAGTGGTTGAACACTGACCTATGATGAACCAGTAGGTCATGGTTCAATTCTAGGTCAGGGCACATGCCCGGGTTGTGGGCTCATCCCCAGTGGGGGGCGTGCAGGAGGCAGACAATCAATGATTCTTCCTCATCATGGATGTTTCTCTCTCTCTCTCTCTCTCTCTCTCTCTCTCTCTCTCTCTCTCTCCCTTTTTCTCTGAAATCAATAAAATATTGAGAGAAAAAGAAAGAAAGAAAGAAAGAAAGAAAGAAAGAAAGAAAGAAAGAAAGAAAAGAAAGAAAGAAAGAAAACTAGCCTCACATGCTTCTAATTACTACAAGCAGGAACTTCCCTTCATTCATGTTCTTTTCATCTAGATTACTCAGCATCACTAAGGTGATTCTACCTGCCAATTAAGTGACGTTTACCAGTGACCAATAAATTAATTGTTAATGTGTTATTATTTTAAAGCGTAGTTACTATTGACTTAATAGTTGTTGTTTTTTATTGAATGACAATTAGAAATTTCATGGAGATTTAGATACTATGAAAATGATTTTTAAAATAGAATTTACTTGGTGGAGGAGCTAGCATTTGCCAGGGGCAAACAAAGGATGGACAGGCACCAATTAGTCTACCAGCATAGAATCACAACAACAGAAATGTAGAGAGAACTTAGAGGCAATCTCTAACTCCACCCCCTTCTTACATAACCCCACCCCTCATTTCAGAGTTAAGGATGATAAGGCCCAAAATGGTGAAATGACTTACTCAAGATCACACAGCAAGATAGGAAAAGAGCAGGCCTGAAATGAACACTAGCTATGTCTTTCCTGTGCAGTCCTCAGTGTAGGTCTCTCTACATTGTCTTGGAATGGATTTGATATCTCATACAGAACTTGACCCAAGTTATAATTGATCCCCCTTGTCCCCCCAGAGATCTCTTGCCAAGGACAACTACCCTTAATAAATGCCCTGAATTCTGGAGGGAGTGAGGGGAGTAAGAACACTCCATTGGTTTGCAGGGAGTTCTGCCATCTAACTCAGCATCTTAGATCTGAGGTGCTATAGCCTGGATGAGAGGATGCTGAAAGATTTGTGATTCTGTGATTCCTCCATTGGGTCACTGCTCTTCAGAACACTCCTAATGATGTAAAGGTCAACTTGCCCCAGCTCATTTGCAGCTCAGTAGGACTTACTGCTACTGCTAGAGATAAGGAAATAGTCATGCTCTAGCCAAAACTTATAAGTCTGTATCCTGTGTTGAGAAATAGAGCAACAAACTTTGTGTGTCACCTTTTGTGTTTTTTGTGAATAAAAGCTTGCTTCTGCATCTGGTCGGGGCTGCAGTCTCAGTCCTCACTTTGGTGGGATGCTGACGCTGCAGACCAGCTGGCCAGCTGAATAAAGGCTCCTAAATTCTACCTTTTGGCTCTGGTGGTCGTCTCTCGCAGGTTGCTCCATCACAATGATAGTGATGATATTAAACATTAACACTTATTAAGTACTATGTGCCTGGCACTGTGCATAGCACTTACAGGCATTATCTAAAAAAACAACTTTGTGAGGTGGTGCTATTGATTATCTTACAGATGAGAACAAAGGCTTCGAAAGTTCAGTCCCTGACCCAGGACTACACATCTATAAAATAATGGAGCCAGATTTAAACCCAGGTTTGTCCGATTTCCAAGACTCACTGAGATATCAGAAAAGATGGACTCCCATGAACTGTTTCTTTCCCTTCTAGGAAGAAGAAAAAGCTACCCTGAATGTCGGTAGTTGATCTCTATGATGGCAATGTCATACTCATTTGTTTGACACTTGATGTTTTGATAATCTCTTCACACGCATTTTCTCTTTGGATCTCTGCAACAACCCAGTGAGGAAGCCTGAGAAAGGTGAGATGATGCATGTTTTAATAACTCTATCTATGACTGACAGATAGTGCTAAGTACTTGATAAACTCCAGATGCCAAATCAAGAATCTCATTTCTGCCCTGATCAGTTTGGCTCCGTCAGACTGAGGACTCAAGGGTCCCAGGTTCGATTCTGGTCAAGGGCATGTACCTTGGTTGCAGATACATCCCCAGTAAGGGGTGTTGCAGGAGGCAGCTGATGGATGTTTCTCTCTCATGGATGTTTCTAACTCTCTATCCCTCATCCTTCCTCTCTGTAGAAAATCAATAAAAAATATATTTTTTTAAAAAAGAATCTTATTTCTGCGTGATCAATACTCAGTTGTTCTGAGTGGCCAGCTGGATATAAAGCAGCCTAGGGATATGGGAAGCATGTTTTGGGAGTCTGGCTGACTACGACTGGATCACATGTCTCTGTCCGGGTTTAAAGGCGACTCAGACTTGGTAACCTGCCCACACTGACACAGTTAGTGATTCCAAACCACTGGGGACCATACCATGACCTCCTGGTTCATAGGTCAATGCTCAACCCCTGAGCCAACCCAGCCAGGTGTGATCTGCCATTTTTAAAACTTCAAATCCATTTTCCCTGTTTTTAGAACATCTGTTCCTAGATGTACCACTCAAAAATCAATGAAAATTCATTTAAGAATTTTTAAATTAAAATCAAGTCTAAATTGAAGTGATATCATTACCTCTCCACATCTCTCCCCCTCAATTTCTGCACTTTCTTCTCCTCCCTCCTTCTCTTCCATCCTTTTTGTCTTCCAATATGAAATAAGCACCTACTATAGACCAGCCACTGTGCTAACGGTTGGGGACATAATTGTGTGCAATCATAGACAATGTCTCAACCTGGGGAGATATAGGTGGAGGAGACAGACACCAATCAGGCAAAGCAAGCATGCGTACCCAGGGAGGTATTCATAAGGTGCTTATCTAGTTGAGACCAGGGAAGGCTTCTTTCAGGGAGTGACATGCTGAAATATGAAGGAACTAGGAAACCCTAGCTGGTTTTGCTCAGTGGGTAGAGCGTCTTCCTGTGAACTGAAGGGTCCCGGGTTTGATTCCTATCAAGGGCACATGTCCAGGTTGTGGGCTCGATCCCAGTGGGGGGTATTCAGGAAGTAGCCTATCAATGATTCTCTCTCATCATTGATGTTTCTATCTGTCCCCCTCTCCCTCCCTCCCTGAAATCAATAAAAATATTTAAAATAAATAAATAAAGGAACTAGGAGGACATAGGTGGAAAGAACAGTCTATGAAAAGAGAACAATATGTGAAAGACTTGGTGACAAATACTAGAACCCTAGTGGGCGAATGGGGCTGTAGCACAAAGGTGGGGAGGGAGAATGATGGGCACTTTGGAGTATGGCCTTCAATGGCTTCCAGCAGCTTTTAGAATAAAAACAGAATATACAGTAGTTTCCACTTATCCACAACCTTTTCCCCCATATTTTCAGCTAGCCTCAATCCACTGTGGCCTGAAAATAGTAAATGGAAAATCCCAGAAATAAACAATTCCTATGTTTGATATTGTGTACTGTTCTGCGTAATGTGGTGAAATCTCTCAGGATGTGAATCATCCCCTTGTCCAGAGTAGCCAAACTATATACACAACCCACCTGTTTGTTAGCCAGTTCATAGCCACCTGGGGTATCAGATCAACTGTCTCAGTATGGCAGTGCTTGTGTTCAAGCAACTCTTATTTTACCTAATAATGGCCCCAAAGTGCAAGAGTCTCATTGCTAGTGATTCAGATATGCCAAAGAGAAGCCATAAAGTGCTCCCTTTAAGTGAGAAGGTATATCTGTATAGGAAAAAGCATAGTATATATACAAGGCATCCCCCAAAAATTGTGTACACACTATAACAGCTCAGTTTTGAAAAGGAAATATAGTTTAATAAGAGTACCTTTATAATTATTCAAAGTATGTGTATACATTCTTGGGAAATATCTAATCTAATAAAAGTGTAATATTGAAATTAACCATCTCTTCAGCCATGCCCACCAGCCAATCAGAGCAGCTGTATGCAAATTAACCCAGCCAAAATGGAGGTCGGCAGTCAAGGAGCTGAGTAAACAGGTAGCTTCCATTGCAGCAGGAGTGAAACTGTTTGCGGACCCCTGGCCTTCTCCTGGCTCCAGGCATCAACATAATTGCAACAATGTCTCAATGATAGAAGCCTCGGGAGCTGAAGCAAACAGCAGGCCAGGCCTGACTACTAAGGGAAACATTGTTTCATTATAGAAGCCACAAGCTGAAGCAGAGAGGAGGTTTTGTTACCTGCTTAGGCCTCGGCTTAAAGGAACAGTGTATCAATTATAGAAGATAAACAAACCCCAGAAACCTGCTTCCAGCCAGCCTTGCTGGGACATTGGGTCAATGGGAGCTGTGGGCAACCTGAAAGTCTGAAAATGCCCCTCAGCCCATTACTCAGGCTGGCCACACCCCAATGGGGTGAGGGACCCCACTGGGGGGCTTGGCCAGCCTGCAAATAGCCATCAGCCCCTCACCTAAGCTAGCCAGGCACGCCATCAGGTGGACATCCCCAGAGGGGTCCCAGACTGTGAGAGGGCACAGGTCGGGCTGAGGGATCTCCCAAGTGCACAAATTTTTGTGCACTGGGGCCCTAGTATATATATATTTCCCAAACCATAGATATATGATTTGGTACTATCCAAGGTATCAGGCATTCATTGGGGGTCTTGGAATGTATATTGCCATGGATAAGGGGAGACTACTTCACATCAGGGCTTCATTTCTTTTTTATTATTATTACTAGGGGCCTGGTGCACAAAAATTTGTGCACTCGGGAGGTCCCTCAGCCCGGCCTGTGCCCCCTCAGGGTCTGGGACCCCTCAGGGGATGTCCATCTGCTGGCATGCCTGGCCAGCCTGGGTGATGAGCTGAGGGCTGTTTGCAGGCTGCACATAGCTCCCATTGACCCAATGTCCCAGCGAGGCTGGCTGGAATCAGGTTTCTGGGGTTTATTTATCTTCTATAATTGAAACTTTGTTGTCTTGAGCGGAGGCCTAGTCAGGCAATGAAGCCTCCTGTTTGCTTTAGCTCCATGGCTTCTATAATTGAAACATTGTTGCCTTGAGCAGAGGCCCGGCCACCTAGGCAGGCAGTTTCAACTACATCGCTGGTCCAATGGAAGCCTCCTGTTTGCTCTAGCTCTGTGGCTGCCGGCTGCCAACTTGGCTGGGTTAATTTGCATACGGCCGCTCTGATTGGCTGGTGGGTGTGGCTTAGGTGTCTCGGTGTGGTGGTTAATTTGCATATTACTCTTTTAATAGATTAGATTATACTCCTATGGGGCCTTTACATACACTGTTCCCTCTTTGCACTTACATCTTTGTTCTTTTTTCCCTCTTTAAGTACCAGCTAGCATTTATTGAATATTTGCTATATATTAGGTACCATGCTAAGCACTTTTCATATTGTCTCATTCAGTCCTCATAACAATCATATTAAATAAGGAAATCTATTATTTCCATTTTACAGGTGAAGTTGATGGGACAGAGGGATTGTGTGACAGGCCTAGAATCACAGGAGCTGGTGAGTGGCAGAATGCAGTTTGGAAGGGTGCTTGGCTGACTCCCGACTTAATGTGCTTAGCTTGTGCACTGAACCTCTTTCATCCTTGTCTCGTCTGGTGAAGGCTGCCTTATCCTTCTGTCTTTTCTCAACTGCCATTTCTTTAGGAAATGTCCCTGCTCTTCTGAATGGATCAAATCTTGCTATTGTCAGTTTTCACTATCTAAGGTGACCAGACGTCCCGCATTTGATGGGACAGTCCTGATTTTTAACAGTTTATCCCGCATCCTGCGGAGTTTTAAAGAAGTCCCAATTACTCTTTGTAATATTTTAAGTAATAGAAAAAAAACAAGATGGCGGCATAGGGTAGACACCGTATATGCAGCTGTGAACAACTATTTCAGAAAAACCACGAAAAAAACACACGGACACCACTCGCACCCACAGGACGGCTGGCTGAGTGAAAATCCTACAACTAGAGAAGAGTCTGAGACTCAGAGGAGCGGCGGAAGCAAAGTACAGAGGTACGGAGGCGCGCGCACGGGCTCGGGGAAGGGCTGGTACCGGAGGTCGCGGTTCTTTTCCAAAACGGAGAGAGCCACAAGCTCCCAGCGGCTC
>PVJC01021634.1:0-28079 GCA_004026665.1 Murina feae
GAAAGACATTTCAGAAAAATCCTGTAGCAGTCATGCTGGTGGGGTATCTGGAGGAGGGAGGGCACGCTAGAGAGAGGGAAACAGTGAATGGAAAGGCCCTAAAGAGAGCGCATGCCTTATGTGTTGGAGGCATGGCAAGAAGGCCAGAGAGCCTCAAGTGGAGAGAATAAGGAAGATTGTGTAGGATATGATGTCAGAGGGGCCGGGAATAGAGGAAGGGCATCTAGGTAGAACCTGAAGAGACTCTGGCAGTTCTCTTTTACTCTGAGTGAGATAAGAAGCTACTGGCAGTGTATTAGTCTCCTAGAGCTATCTTAATAAATTAACACAAGGTGCCTTAAAACAAATTAAACCAAAGTGCCTTATTCCTTCTTAGTTCTGGAGGTCAAATGGCGAAAATCAAGGTGTTAGCAGGGCCATGCTTCCTCCAAAGATTGTAAGGCAGACTCTTTCCTTGCCTCTTCCTGCCTTTAGTGGCTCTAGACCCTTCTTTGTTTGGTAATACATCACTTCAAACTCTGCCTCTGTGTTCTCATGGCCTTCTCCTCCACATCACTGTGTCTTCTCCTCTTCTGTCTCTTGTAAGGACACTTGTCATTGGATTTAGAGCCTCTCCAGATAGTCCAGGATGATCTTATCTCCAGACCCTTCACTTAGTTCTATCTACAAGGATCTTTTTTTCAAATGCAGTCACAGTCATAGGTTCTGGACGTTAGTATGTAGACATATCTTTTGGGGAGGCTGCCATTTAATTCATTACATAGAGTTTTGAGGAGAGGAGTGACAAGATGCACCTTGTGTTTTAGCAGATTTATTCTAGTTCCTGTGGTGCAAATAGACAGTAGGGAGGCAGAAAGACTAGAGCAGAATCCAAAAGAACATCAGGCACAAAGCAACCATTCAGATGACCACGTGGCCTATACCTGAAACAGTAGTAAAGGAGATAGTGAGACGGTGTGAGTCCAGGTTTTAGGCCTGAATATCTGTGAGTTAACTTTTTAAATATATTTTTATTGACTTTAGAGATGGAGGGAGAGGGAGAAAGAGATAGAAACATCAAAGATGAGGGAGAGTCATTGATTGGCTGCCCCCTGCACGCCCCACTGGGGATCAAGCCCGCAACCTAGGTATGTGCCCTGACCAGGGATCAAACTGTGACCTCTGGGTTCATAGGTTGATGTTCAACCACTGAGCCACACCTGCCAGGCTATCTGTGAATTCCTTTTGATGTATATGGTAGGAATGCCTCCTTTCCTATAAAGCTTTTATATTCTGGGGTCAAGGTCGTTAGCTAGCTGCTCTTCCTCCACCATCAGGTCTCAGGTTGAATGGCATTTCCTTCTGACAGCCTTCCTAGACTTCAGTATGTTGCATTGACATGTCTCTATGATCTACACCTTAAGGTTATCCCTATCATAGCTTTTTTTTTTGTCAATTGTCTCTGTTTGCTGTTGCAAACCACCCCAAAACTTAGTGTCTTCAATAAACAGACAAAGAAAGAAAACGTGTATTTAGTTGGTGTTTTTTGTAGATTAACATTTGGCTTAACTTCGCTTTTCTTCTGGTCTGGGTCATGGATCACTGATCTTGGCTGGGTGCGCTCATGCATCTGTGATTAGCTAGTGAGTCAAAATGGCCTCAGTTTAAATGTCTGGAATGACTGGGATCTGTCTGCCTGAGGTCTCTCATTCTCCACAGGCCGGCCTGGGCTTGTTAACTGTGCAGTCAAAGGCATCCAAGAGTGTGAGAGCAGAAGCTTCAAGACCCATGAAGCCTAAGTTCAGAACTGGCACAATTTCTTCTCGTCAAATTCTATTGGTAAATGCAAGTCACAAAACCAGCCCGGAATCAAATGAGGAGGAAATAGACACATCTGTCTATTAGAGGAGTTACTAGGTATTGTGGTAATTTTTGTAACCTGCAGTATTATTTCATATAATTATTTATTTTGGTGTCTCTTTTTCCCTGTTAGCTACCCCACAAATAAAGGAAAGAAGTTTCTCTTTGTTCAGTTTCATAGTTCCACACAGTAGATATTGAATACAGGTTTGTTTAAAAAATGAATGAATGAATGAATGAATGAGAGAATCAATTGGTAAACAAGCAAAATGCGACTCCTCTGTGAATGTCACCATCACTTGTTCACTCCATTCTCTTGAGTTCTACATCGTACACTCAGTCAAAGGGGTGTATGTGCAGGTGGGGTAAATCATGGATTACATCTGATTTACTGTGGGCATATGCAAGAAGAGGCCAAAATAAGCATGATTTCTTCCATTTTTAAGCATTATAATATTAGGGATAACTTTTTAAGAGAGCTCAATACTCTCTTGTTTTATATTAGTCTAGAACAACGAATAAGCCTTTATTGTTATACAATGCCAATGTCTGGGAAACTTTGGGTGTTTTACAAATGAAATACAGTGGCAAGTTGTTACTCTTTTTTGCAGTGGAAGCATTTAAGTGCCTTGGTGATGGAGATAAGAACTGAATTAAAAATCCTTGTGTCCAATCGTTTTCACTAATGACTTCATTCCTAAAGCTTCATTCGTTTTTCTCTGCTACTCCGTGTACCACGAAGAATTTATACTGCCTACCAGTAATCTCCTCTTAGACTCTCTTACATCTTTCAAACCCTGCTTACTGTGAACTTCTTTCCGTGCTGAGCCTGAATGTCTTCCAGATCCCTATTGATCTCAGCACATCAACATGTTGTTTGCGCTGCTTATCTGTTGCAGTCAGTCTATTAAGTCTACTGGACTATTCAATTCTGTGTTCGGTAGTGTGCCTATGTTTTGTACTGAGTACACCCGAGGTGTGGAAACAAAATAGCAATCTGAGAAGCAATTCAGTGAGAGCAACTCCTGGAGAACAGCTCTCCGGGAATCTTTTGTTTTTCCAAGAACAGGAACATCTGGGAAGTAGAGACATAGCAAGGAGCTGCCTATGAATTCTATGGATACACGAAGAGTAAGAGGTCAGTTCTTCAGAGCTTGAACGGAAAGAATAAAAAACCATAAAGAAAACGTCGGTTCCACATCAAGTCAACGTTGCTGACCATTAGGGTCTTGTGTCTGTCGGGAAGCAGGCATTGTCGATGAGTTTTATCAGGAACCCCAAACTGTGAGAGTCAAATGATGAGGCATGGTCGGACTGGGAACGTCTTGGAGGAGTCCTGCACTGGGCAGAAATGGACAGGCCTTGAGAGCCCCATTATGCTTCTTCAAAATTTCCCAAGGCCTACAGAGGTGAATTATGAAGGTCCTGATAGCTGGGGGCTGCCATCTCACTTCACTGCTTACTGCAAAACCACGTGACTTTCCTTGAAGGGGGAGCCAAGGGGCACACCTCCTGGGCAACCACAGAACTCCACATAGTTTTGAAATATTTGGGGAAGGGATCACTATGGCACTTAATGGCACTGGTTCCATATGCCTGGGGGTAAAGAAGAGGAGATGGCTGCAATCAAAAGATAATTCAGAAGAATCCTAATGTACTGAGTCATTTTGTTCATCAACATAATTTTTTCAATTATTTTTGGTCTGGGTGCCCTTTTTGCAAGTTTCACTTGTCATTGTGTTTATGGGAAATTGACAGTTATTAATTGTTTTTAAGCCTGAACCAGTCCTTATTATAATTCAAATATATTTCTCACTACTGGGTCCAATATCTATGTAACCATTTATCTTACAGTGAATTTTACTGTAAGTGTAATATTTACAAGAAGCAATTTGTCATTCCTGGGTTAAGCATAGAAACTTCAATATTTTCTGGATAAATATGTCAAAATAACTAAGATTCAAGCAATAGAAGAAAATGCGAAGCTTATAAGGCAGCATTTTATATTAGAGTTAGGAGGTTTGATGTTTGGTTTGCCTCTGCTATTGTTATTGTTCTTATAAATATGATTTTCCAATTATTAACCATCATTAGTATTGACGGCATTAATGCTGGTAATCTGTCTCACTAAGGATTTCAAAGTGCTGTATTTTTTACATGCTAAATGAGTTTCAGGGCTCCAGCAGTGATTTCTACCTTGATTTGCTGCATCCCAAAGTCTCCAAACACAATTAATTTTAATTCATATATGAATACTCCATATAGCACTTTAGGTGAGCTAATGGGGTGTCAGACTCTCATAAACAATTCTGGAGTGTTTCATCTCCCTAAAGACTTAAATCTCTAATTAGCAATACATCCCTTTGTCTCCCTAGGGACTCCTTGTCATTTCAACATTGTCCTATGTATGTGTTCACAGAGCTGGGGAGCTGAATGAACACGTGAATAAGGCTCACAGAGGCTGAAGAGGGACAAAGGTCCAAGGCTGAGGTCCAGAGGTACCCAGGATCTGTCGTGCTGGTGCCTGCGCCTCTTCTTTGAGATCTGCTCCTCATTGCTTTCCTCACTTCCCAGTCGCATCTCTCTGCATCTCCCACTCATCTTCTCCTCTGTGCTCTGAGCATACCCGGATGATTGTCCCGGCTGGTTGTGTCTCTCATGCCACCCTGCTTCCAGACTCATGCTCCCTCCACCTGGAACACACCTGCTGCCTTCCCCTTCTTTATCTCTCTCTTGCCCCGACAGCTCCTGCTGCCTTCAGGAGTCACATCAGGCATTGCCCAGTTCATGAGAGCTTTCTTCATTACCCCAGCTGCACTTTGCCTTCGTTGCCTCCTTTCCTCTGTACTTTTCCCCTTTGTACAGATGTCCAATATGACAATTAATCTATTTACATATCTACAGTAGATATGGAGAGCAAGGACAACCTATTGTCATGTATGTAGCTCAGGTTTCTGCTAACAAAACACTCAATGCATTTTTGTTGAATGAATGACTTACTGTTCCTTATCTCAGGGTACCAGGGACCAGCACCTCCACATTCTCTGAGTGTCTACTGCAGGCTCTCTTACATGCTGGCAGACCCAAGGACACACAAGCAGGTTAGGATCTAACAAGTTAAACCCCATCCTTGTTGGAATTTCATCTCACATACTGTTGTACTCCACATGAACCTTCTCTGCACCATTATTGAAATCTGGCTTTTCCTTGGCATTGTGGATCTTCAGCTAGTTACTGGAAGACAGTGTCTCTGATGGAATAATTAAAACTACTATAAATCCATGCGTTACTCTAAATAAAAACTTGTTAATGTGTTAATTCTGCCAGTAGTATATGCATTGAAAAGAGAGAATGGGAAGCCAAGAAAACATAAAAATGAACTCCTAATGGTGGCATTTCAGGAAATAGGAAAGGACAGATGGGAAGATATTTCTGGGGCGGGAGCTTCTGGGTGCCCTTCATATGGTACCACACAAGCCATTTCCTATTTCTGTACAGAAGGTTGGATCTGCTGCTACAACTCTCTAGCTCTCCTGAGAATAGCATATTTATTTCTGTCTTTTATAAAAAGGTAGAGGCACCAGCCTTTCTAGTTGTCAGGGACCTGGAAGGAACCCTCTTCATATGATGGCCAGAAAAAGCCAAGAACAGAGAAAGAAATTGCCCTTTTTCTACATCTAATCGATACTGAAATAGCACTGTTCAAGTTCAGAGAGAGACAATCAGCCTCAATGGAAATAGTTTTATTATAATTATAAAATAGCATACCCTAATTAAGTGTTTACCTAGGTGCTACGCAAAATCCTTTTCTCTGTTCCTTATATCAACCATATAATAAAGGTCATATTATTATTTTCATTTTACAAACAAGTTAAGTCACTTGCTCCTGGTCACAAAGATAATAACTGTCCCTGCCAGCTGTTGGTGACCAGAAAGTTGTGACTCAAATCTTCTGGACATTAGCCCCTGGTAGAAGGCAGGGAGAACTTAAGCTTACGTGTCCATTTACAACCTAGCACTGCTGCTACTCTTATCGCAATCCTATATATGGCAAGACATTGATATTCTATTTATTTCCTTTATTTCATGAGGGCACAGAAGAGATTATAATTTATGAATATAATTTTTATATTAAACAACTAATATAGAGAATATTATATGGTCACGGGACTCCAAAGAATTTACAACCTGAAAAGGGATATTAAGACCTCACTAACATTACGTTACAATTCCAACCTATGTACAAGCAGTGCCCAGATTTATATAAAAAAACCATCCACTCAGAGAGCAGGCTCTTGGATATCACAAACATAAAATAACCATTGTCTTCTCCCTTTTATTTTCAAGCAATTGTTTCCTAAACACTGTTGTAGTCACGAAGTCTGCACACTTCAGAAATTCCAGGCCTTTACTAAAGCACATGGAAATGTGTGTTGTCATTTTCCTTGAGATTTCTTTTCCAGTATCACTTCTGTCCATCAAGTCGGAGTTCCTGTAAGTACAGAGGGTTCCAATTCTTTATCTTCACTGACAGGATGTGGGTTTCCAACAGCTGCAAAAACCTAACTGTTCTCTGGACCACTCTGTGCAAATATTGCTTACATGGTGAGAGTTTTAACGTCAGTCATTCATTGAAATGTAGTTATAGGATGTCCTTTGGTCCACACCAAGTTAACACTGTTTTCCCCGAGGCTGTGATCCATTCACTCAACCAGCTGGTTTGACTGATTTTTCCTTTGAATTGACCCAAGTGCCGGGCTGTTTGGGCATCTGCAGGCACCTTTACACAAAGAGAAGGCAGGCTTCTCAGGAACTTGCTAAATGAGGGTGATTCTTTTCTTCTGAGATGTGCCACAGACTATTAAGTGACTGTTGGCATGAGTTACAATCATATCCCCCCTCCCAAACCTGTCCTCTTTCTCGTTTTTAAAATGACAGTATGAATACATAAAACTCCAAAGATGCTGAATGGAAAAGCAAATAATAATTGCGTATTTATATGTACATCTGTATTTTTTAGAAGGACATATTTCTTTTATTTTCGAAATACCAACAAGAGACAACATGAAGAAGACAAACAATTTGCAACTTAAAGAGGTTTTTATAAAGCTATAATGGATTCTTTTAGATAATTAATTATTGATAGATATTTAGATATTTTTTACATTGCAGTATATACCACTAGATCTCTCAAAGTTAACAGGGATTAATATTTTCCAAAATAAATACTCGATTTCACAAACTGGCTAGGTTTCTTCACTCACATGTATGGCAATCAAGTCAAAACTCAGATTTCATTCAAAACTCAAGGTTTCATCCAAATTTGTTTAGCTGTTTATTTAAGAAGAGATTTTCAGTACAATCCTGATCACAAAACAGAGTCAAAAACGTTCATAAAAATCAGATCCGATAGGGCATTCGCTAACCTGGGCATGTTTCCCTCTGATTAACCAGTTCTTCATGGCAACATTTCTTATCTTACAACTGTGACATGAAGAGGGAGCTGTAGCTCTTCTGAGACACAGTTCTGCAAAAAGCAGCTTATCCACGCTCTCCGATCTCGTGAGTTTCTCTTTCTCCCTCTCTTGTGCTGCCCCTCATTCATTCACTCTTCCATCTTCTTGCCATTGTGCCAGCCCAATTTAAGGGTATCTGCTCCGTATCTGTTCGAGGGGAGATAATCCATGCAAATCAGCAGCAGTGGCTTTCAATGCTTGCTTCCCAGGGAGGACTCAGCTTGAGGAGGTCACTCGTTCACAGACGCTCCTCCCAGTACATCTTTCCCCTTATTGCGGGACTGCTGTCTGTATACAGTGACTGAAAGGACTCAATCCACTGCAACTGCTGCCTGGCTTTCCTTACAATTTTTTTTTAAATAAAGGAACTTACCTCCATCTGTCTTTTCAAGGTAGGAAGTCTGATTCTTCTAAAGACGCGCGTAATGCCTCCACTGTCTGCTCATTATCAAATGTCACTTGAATGCGTTTTATTGTTGCCGGCATTAGGCACAAATGCTGGGGTTCCAGGTGTCTCATGCTTTTGTTACTTGCCCTATAGGTACAATTGTTTAAGTGCCGGGGATTGTACGTCATGTTTATTTTCCCTGCAGCCAGCTCCAGTTTTACAATGCCAGAAAGATTATAGTGTCCACTCTCTAATCTAGAAATACAATCCCCTAGCAAGTTTTTCCTCTTTAAAAAAAATAATAATAAGTTATCAGTATGTTTTCACTTATTGTGTACCAATAATAGCCAAGTGTAAAATACAACCATATTGATTTAAAAAAAACAACAAAAAACTGGAACCGTCCTGCAGTGTTTTCTGTGAAAAAAAACTAACTGTTGAAATGTTTTTGACAACAGCAAGAAAAGGGATAGATTTTACTTCATTCTTCTGCAAAGCAAGAAGCTTAAGGCCTTATTGCTAACAGGCCTGCTAAATAGATTTATTCTTCACAATTCATAAGTTGTGACTAGGTTATGCAGAAGTATTATAATTAGTTAGAATTCAGTTACTGTCATAATACATATGCTATTTGTTGCTTTGCCATTGATTAAACATGACATTATATAAAAAAGTTTAATATAGCAAGGCAACAAAAAGCTTATGTTTGTATACCACTGTTTGATATCATTTTTAAAAACTGATTTCAATAGGCAAATGGTTACGTTTGGATTGAAAATGCATGTAAGAAACTAACAGATTTGATGCTATGCATCTGATTTATGAAGGCAGTTCCTGGGCTTATATCACTTCATATGTGTTTTCTTGAACTTGCTTGGAATAATATTTTAATCCTTTCTTAGTCATTACAATTTTAAAACATACTAAATGTCATAAAATTACAGGTTCAAAAATCTTTTTGATTAGTACAAATATAATTATAACATTTCAGTTATGATTTAGATTTCAATAAATGTAATATGTCTTTGAAAACACTCCTTACTAATATAATTTTACATTTGTTATCTGATTTTTCTAAGAAGGTTTGACATGTGTGACGAGACTCTTTAATCTCTTGCACAGTATAGAATTGCAAATAAACAGTAAACAAAGTTGACAGTCCTAAAGGAAGAAAACATTATTCTCTGGTCTGCTGAATAGTTTTGATGACATAAATCTTCTATTTCATCTTCTAGGCAGATACCTGTAGTTAGTGGAGTTTGAGGGGGCGGTGGATTTATTGTCCACACAAAATATTTCAGTGCCAAAAGAGTGCAGTTATTTTTCTTTTTGATACAGCGTCTTCTACTATAAAAAAAAAATACAGTCTGATGTTTGAGTGCAGTACAAGGCATGAAGCCCTGTCATTGTTGGCATAAAGAAGACATCTGCACAAGGATCACTGTGCAGAGGGCAATCTTTCTGTCTGTGGCATTTGTTAGGTTACTGTACATAGCACTGAACAGATAAGTATGTTCTGCTTCGCGGCATTTTAGTGAGCCTATTGGTATGCAGGCTACTCTGCCAGAGTAGCAACAGGAAAAAAAAAAAAAAAGATATGTGTCATAGCACTGGGTTGTAAAAGTCCTTCACAGGGAGAGAAGAGGAATCTGATTTATTTCTTATGCAGTAATTAGAATTCCTCAAAACGCTTTGAAATACTGAGTGGAAAAGGAAACTGAGGCTTCCCAGGAAGGGCTGGTTACATTGATCTATGTGAGTCATGTAGCTGCCCATGAATATGTCCCCAGACACTGTCACTGTGGGATTCCAGTCACATCTTACCGGGAAAGAGAGGGACTCCTTGCTAATGGTTCAGGGTGATTCTTTCATATTGAAAGCGAGTTTGAGGAGAGCACCCAACGCAGGAGAGTCTTCACAGATGGGAAGGTGTGTGGCGACTGCCTGGCGGTGTGGGCTTTTGGTGTGAAACTAAAGGGTGCCCTTTCAAAACAAAGGAGCGCCCCGTAATACTCTGTCTGCAGCCAAGCTGAGGATAGACATAAAAAGTGCCCGGGAATCTCTTTTGGGGACAGTGAAAATGCACACCAGGCAGTCTCTTTTCAACCAAATCACCAGGGTTTGGTAGGTGCGAAGGCATTCCCCCATGGAATCTCAAACCATCATTTCTGAGTTATTTCAAAAGCACATATTTTATAGACGTTCACATGTGTTTGCATACCTCCTCGGAAGAGACCTCAGTTGTTGGCCTTTAAATCGGGTTTGACTGTGCATCCTAAGTGAAATGGCCACAGCCTTCAATTCCCTGGGTTTCTGTTGCTTCCTCCGTAAACTTGCCGCTCCCCTAGTGACTCACTTAGGCAAGTCTTCAGGGTAAGTTCCAGTTTTCTCCTCTTCTGTGCGCCTCGCAGCAGCACCTCTGGAACTGGTCAGCTGTGTGTTAATACTACGTTGCTATTCCCACCTCCCCCTCTTCTGCGGGTCTTAGTACAGTGAAAGGGATAAATTATCACCTTAAAAGGATGCTGGGGAGGATGTTAATAAATTCTTTGTAACTTCAGGAGTGTCCGGTGGGGCCAGGGAAACTTGCAACCCTGCTTGAGGGGAAATGATGTGCTTCATCGGCAGACATTCAATGCCCATATCATTGGTAGACATGCAAATTTTCTCAGGGAGGATTGTATCATACCGCATGTGCTTTCTAAATCTTGAAACGCCTTGTTCTGTATAATGTTAAGTGCAAACTCAGCAGACTGATGGCTTTATCCGGGTTACTTTCATCTGCATACCACTCTGAGACCCATGGGACCACCGTTCCCTTCTCATAAAGACATCAAGGCACAGAGGGTTCAGTAACTAAGTCAAGGCCACACAGTTGTGGTAGAACTGGGATTTGAAGCCATTTATTATGATGTCACACAATAATGTCTTCCTAGCTAATGAGCTCGGATGACTAAATATAAGGACGTCCTCCTCCCCCCAATAGCAAAACAGTCCTAGGCACCCTTTGTGCTCTTGATACAAATACGGATCATTCCGATTCCTCCACTCTTTCCATAGCTCTTCCCCTCTCTCTGTATTACCATCATAGCAGAGTTTTTTAAAGTTGTTTCATTTACTGCATGCCAGGAATGGTTTGTCTTGCAGAACATTTGTTTTTTACCTCAAGGAGTTAAGAACTAAATCAGATCTGTAATTTACTGACTTGTCTACTGACAGTCTTTGAAGCCCGTCCCCACCCCACACAATCCTTTAAAAAAAAAAAAAATTCTGTCTAAAGAAACAAGATTGACATCTCTTTATATGTTTGGAATTTTTCAGTGGTGTAAAGTGCTTGGTAATGATGGAAATTAACCTGAGGCTTTATCTAACTACCTTTCCTTGCAACTCCATTGAAGTTCTGGTTACAATTAAAATTAACATGCAAACAACTGTTTCTATCAGAAAAAAATAATGTATAGTATATTCTTCTGTCTTGTCATATCTTTTTTTTTTTCTTTTAATCTACTGAGTAGTGAAAGGAGTCCCTTTTCCTTGCCTTTATTTCCACTGGGCTCGTCTGAATGAAAATTCTCCCGGTGGAAGTAGACCATCCGTACATTATAAAACGGGTAAAGGAAACAAATCAAATGAAAGTGTTCCTTTAAGTGGTGGGAATGTGAAACACTGCACAGAGTTGTCTGTCCTGGTGTCAGAAGGTGTTATCTCCTTAAGTAGAAATGAACAAGAACAGGTCCGTACAGGAAACCTTTGTGCCTTCACTTCTATCTGTTCATGTGGGGTAGCTAGAACTGCCTCACACCGTTTTATCCTCCTCAGGTGAAAAGATGAACTATTATGCGTGTAACTCATAGGAATCTGACTCAGAGGCTGTGTTCACTTGACCTTTGAATATCATATATATAATGTAAACAAAAAATACGAACAGTATTAACACATTATCAAGTGGCAGAAATATGGGAGCCATGGATCAGTAGCAATTGAGCAACCTACACATTTCGGGAGCAATGGAAAAAATTTTGATGCCCTTCTGTGACACCAGCATTCTCTTTAGATCTTATTTGAAGTATCAAGCTGATGGACTGCCCCCATATGCCCAGAGTCCCTATCTGCTGACATGCAGAAAGCTTGAGAACCTATCTTTAAAGTTATTTTAATATATCGGTTTTGCCCAGATTAGCTAAGTTAGACATCAACCATCAGTGCAGGAAAGGTTGGGAATTAATTTAAATTTGAGCTTACCCTTCCATCACCTCTTGCTGAGTTCTTTAGCCCATGAAACATTCCTTTAAGATTTGATTTCTCCATTACTGGTAGGCTGATATTCTTTCCTTGAAGGAACTAAAAGGGGGCAGGAAGAGAACCAGGAACGGTGGCAGTGAGCTATGTGTTGATATAAACATTGAAAGGAATAAAGATGGGCCTGAAAATATTTCAAGAATGTGCCCCTCATCACTAAGTCCTTCGGCTGCATAACTGAATTGCCTATATAAAAATATGTCAGTTTCATGAAATTAAAAAATGAAATCAAAATATTTTTCTCACTGTGAAAAGCTTGTAATGAGAAAAAAATTATTCAGATAACTTAATTCTCAAATGTATTAGCAATCAGTTCAGACTGGACAGTTATCAACACATTTGAGCTCAAACATGAAACTTCACTGGCAATTAAAATTCACAGTTTGGAAAAGAAAACCAAAATTTGCAAAAAGCCTTAAGCGAGGATTGGAAAGTCTGTTTGTTGATTTGTTTGTAGATGGCTCTTGTTATATGTGTTACTCTCTCCCAAAAGAATTAATCAAGTGGCTTTCCCACAGTCACTGAGATCTCTTCCCTATATTTTCACAGCATCTACAGTTACTCCACACAAGTCAGCCACTAACTGTTCTTTTCTCATGTTTCCCTCATTGTTTTATAGGTCATATTGTTGTATCCCATATAGTTTGTAAGCTACTTACAGATAAAAGTCAGTAATACTTATTCTGTATCCTTCACAGACATTGTCTCAATATAAAGGCCAGAGACTGTTCTTGGTTAATACTTGAATGATTAATATAATTGCTAAGAATCTAGTTCGTTTAGGTTATATATATTTTTAAAATTTATCTCAAGTGCAAACAGAGAAACATCTATTCATTCAAAACATTTCTTAATGCCCTAACCGGTTTGGCTCAGTGGATAGAGCCGCAGTCTGCGGACTCAAGGGTACTAGGTTCGATTCCGGCCAAGGGCATGTACCTTGGTTGTGGGCACATCCCCGGTGGGGAGTGTGCAGAAGGCAGCTGATTGATGTTTCTCTCTCATCGATGTTTCTAACTCTCTATCTTTCCCTCTTCCTCTCTGTGAAAAATCAATAAAATATATTTTTTAAAAAACATTTCTTAAGACCTACTTGTATTGCAGACGCTGGGCCTAAGTTCTGACAGTGTAGGAAACTTGACACGTGTTCAAGTTTAAAAAGGGCAACAGAATAAATTAATCCAATAAATTAAATTATATGTACATATATTTCTGATTTCCCATTTTGAAATTGAAGGGAGAGGCAACTGGCAAAAGAACTACGTTGGGGGAGAGCAGGAGTAAACTAAAAGAGACAAAGAGAAAATAAGGCCATTTAGAAGCTGGTGAGAGAATGGGGACGAGAGATATCTGGAGAGAAGAGGAGAGAAGGGCTTAGAGAACGTTAAAGATTTCAGATCTGGGCATTTCTGATTAACCACCGTTTACAGCTTTTTAACTTCTATCATTAAGTCTCCATCCACTATAAATGGAATAAAAATAATAATTAATCTCAAGAGAAACTATTTTTTAGCCTGAAGCTTTGGCTCCCTGGAAATAAATAGACTAAGCAGGGTCGGGGTGCTAAATAAGATGAAAGCAAAGAGGATATAAGGTGGTTTGCAAAGCAAACTTTCGATTAGTCCGTTTAATAAGAAATCCCACAGAGAGACTCCCAACCATATATCATTTAAAAAAAAAAAAATGGCAAATCCAGTCTTACCCAGGCAGATATCAACACCTAGCAGGGTGGAGAAGCAGCCTGCCGGAGGAGTGGGTTCCAGGGCAGCCTCTAGGGTAGATGGTCAGCCAGGAAAAAGCCTGGATTGCATGGAATAAGACACAGGCTTCAGGAACAAGTATTGGAAGAAGGGAAACAGGAAAAGCAGTTTGGGGTTCATCAATCTGGGTACAAAGCAAAGCTGCTCATCTACCTTTTCCTGGGTGCCAGGTACCAGAGGAAACAAAAATATCTGTTCCTCCGAAGATTCAGGATAAAGGCATAAACCTACGGCTGCCCCTCCCCATTTAGGTACGTGGGCCTCATGCCAGAGACAGTTTTCAAGCCTCAGCCATGGATATGTTAAAGAGTATTTGTGAAATTCTTCTGGTTAGCATGTAAAAGCCATTGCCTACTGGCTACTGGGGTTTTGTTGGCCCCAGAGAGAAGATGGAGCAGCCTGCAGGGGACTGTGCATGCATACTTGTCATTGATGAAAACTATAGAGGTCCATGGTTTAAAGTCTGCATCCTTGACTGGGAAACAAAAATCAGAGGCGTATGAAATCGTGGGAGCTAAGTGTACAGAGGACGGATCATGAAACAAAGAGAGCACTAGCTCAGGCAGGCAGACCTGAGTTGGAATCCCAGCAACTGGGGGTACTATTTCATCTCTCTGAGTTTCAGAGTCCTCATCTGGAAAATGGAAATAAAAATACTCACTTCTTGGTTCTATAGTAAAAAATGAAATAGTATCTGCTATATGCCCAAACGAGTCTGATCTCAGAGAAGATGCTGCACAGTACTTCCCCATACTCATTCTGTTTCTCTCTTCAAAATCTAATTTACATTACCCTGGATTCCACTCAGAGGCATATGTGTTTAAATGTTTCATGGCTTCATTGTCATCTGTAGCTAAGAAAAGAAAAGAGATTCGTGGGACAACAAAGCACTGATCCTGTTACTAGGCTAGTTCTGGAGGATGGTCAGACCAAATTCTTAGGTCTTCTCATGATCATAGCTGTGAGTAACAAACCCCTTAAAGAAAAATAATGTTTCCTATGCCAGGCATTATACATATAATTTTGACTGAAATTAATATTTCCACCTACCTCTTCTTCGGAGGCCCTGATTTAATATCCTTAAGGCCTGGTACCTAATAACCAACACTTGTTAATTTCTCTGGCTCTTAAGATGGCATGCCTGCCCATGCTCCCAGGCACACAGGGGTAATGGGCAAGAGGTAATACAGAGCTGGCTGAATATTTTTCCTACTAGGATCTGTGCAGGCCACTGAAGATTTTCAGAACCTAAGTTGACCAGCTGGAGTGAGAACTTTTAGAAGAGCTAACTCAGAATTAGTCGAATCTAAAAGCCGCCTAAGAGGATTCTGGGTGTGAGGTGAGCACGGAGCACATATCAGAAGGAAAAAAAAGGAATCAGGACATGAGAAAACCAGGAGGGTATTTCACAGCTTTGTAGGATTTTTCTGATTTCTTTGGACACTATGTAAATGAATTTCTTAAACATCGACTATCATTGATTTTTTTTTCTGATGTTCATTGATTCCTTTGTCATTGTTTCACGTGTGTGTTCTCCTAAAACATCTAGTGGCAATATTTTTCTCCCTCAACGCTGTCCCCAATCCATTATAAGTATATTATTAAAACCTATTTAATTTCCTATGAAAGATTATATTAAGTGCACTTTCAGTATAATTATGTCAATAGTGGAAGATAAACATGTATTAGGCAGTGCAAAATGCTGATTATCTGTCAGGGAAAATCTGTTTATTTCAGATACAGCAAGCTGACAACCCCCTGGTGTTAATCTGAAAAGTATAAACTCACGCCAGATACAGTTTGGTGGGGTTCTGACAGCGAAATGCTCTCAATGGCCTCCTGCTGGGACCAACCGTCTTCTTCATACATAAGCCCATACACACGTGCATGTAATAAAATGCAGACATGTGACTCATGTGTTTTAGACATGCGTAATATGCGTCTATTTTGGTGGTTTAGGACATACAGAAACAAAGTGTAATGTGAGAAGCGTCAACGTCCAGTTTGCATTAGCAGCTCTGCATACAATAGAAAGCCTTGGGAAAGAGGACAGTGGATTATAGATCAGGCTGCATTTGGGTTGGTGCCCAGGGCAGGGTTCGCCCTCACTCCTGTCAGAAGAAGGAAAGAGCCAGCGCAAAAAAAGGCGAATCAAGAGAGGTGGGTCTGGTATAGGATGTTCATTCATCTGATTCTCAATGCAAGCTGCCTTTCTTTCATTTCTTTGACTCTTCTCTTTGAGATAATAGTAGCTAAATATATCCTAGCAACACAACTGGCTGCCAGCTGCTTCTGGGCAAGAAGTTCCTCTTTAACGAGATAAAGCAGCATCAGGAAGTCCACTTGCCACACGTGCAGGAGCTGCTTCACCAGGTCTCTGTGAGGCAGAGAATGAATCAAAATGAAAATGAGTTGAATATTCAGGCACAGTTTGCCAGCCCTTGGAAAAATAATTTCGTCTGGCTTTATTACATTGTGATCATTTCCTGAATGCCACAGAATGCTGAGTAGAATAATAAAAATTGATATGTATATTGACATTTCAGTTTTCTAAATAGAAGCTGAGAAATATAAACAGCATTTGGTCTTTGCAACTCTTTCGACCAACTGTTCATTTGCTGACTAATTCACTTGCTCTCAGATACCTCATTCGGCCTTAATAGAAATGTCTTCTGAAATAATTTCTCCCAGTGTATTATGCACGTCTTCAGTTTGATTCAGAATTTACATGTGTAGTTTGCATATTTTTGCATCAGAGTGTCTGCTTTAAATTAGATAAAGGTCACTGTCATTCATAATCAAGAAGAAGGTGGATTAAAGGTCACAATTCAATAAAAAAAATCTGATTAGCTGTGGAGGTTGGTTCATGTGATTCAGTATCATTGGATAAGTAGAAATTCTGAGTCAACAAATTAACCTCAGTGTAATGGGTGACTTGCTTCACTGTGATCAAAAATATTCGGATTGAACTGTCCCCCCCACCCCCCATTGTGTAACTTGTTTGTCTCTATGAGGCAGTGACAGTTACTTTGGTTAATACTCTTACCACTAGGTGTCTTTATAATGTCATTTGATTTTAGGAGTGACATAAATGACAATTTTATCCCCAAAAGAAAATACTAAGTATAATGAATTAGTAACAGGCAGCCGTGGATCAGAAAGTCCCCGAGGACCGATAGTTACTTCTTCTCTTTTTTCCCTGAGGTAGTTCCTCGCTCTTCTTCTCTTGTTAAAAGATGGAGCTGCCACAGCACACTTCTCCTCCTACATCAGTATTTTACACCTATCATGGGTACTTAAGAGCCCGTACAAACTCTTCCAAATCTTGACATGTGCTCAGTATTTCTGTCTATGACTAGAATTAGATAATGTAAAATAAATGTAGCTTGAGGCAGACAATTGGGCTTTTTCAATTTGTTGAATTTTTTAGGTATATTTGACCATGGTTTGAGTGAATAGAAAGCAGTTAAAAACAAACAAATGCTAAGTTCCCACATATATTTATTTTGTCCATAAATCAATCTGAATACCTGAAAGAGGATAATTAATACAGCTTTCATTTATGTTGGGAGGTTTGACATAAGTCCCGAGGTATTAGCAAATGCTATGGTAACAGAAGACGCTGTTACTACCACAAAGTCGAGTCTTAGTCCTCCAAGTCCTTCATCTTACAATGTTTATTTTCCTTCTCACATATGCTCTTGACATGCTTTCTCCCCTTAATTATTGTTTGTCTACTATATTTACTCTATGGGCATTATAGTATAAGATCATCTACGAGAGAGGGAAAGAGAAAGAGAAAGAGAGAGAGAGAGAGAGAGAGAGAGAGAGAGAGAGAGAGAGAGAGAGAGAGAGAAGAAAAAGAAATATAGACAAGGAAGCACCATCTTTTTAAAGCAGGTTGTTTATTTTCCAAAGAAAATCAAACATTTTTACAGGAACTATAAAGGTTAAATGGTTTAAGCAGATTATAATTAGTTAATTTTGTTAAACATATATTGGATCAATTTTGCATTATTTTAATTACCTTTTGGAATAAATGGTTTGGTGAACAAATTCACTTGATGTTCAGGATCAAACAAAATTACCTTTCCTCTGGGTAGGCTTAAGTTTCACAAAGTGATTTGGAAATGACCTCCTTTGCTTTCATCTAAAAATAACTTTGGATTTAGAAAATGATTAAAGTTGGATATATTGTGTTTTAAGCAAATCATATTTTATCATTTTCATAGCTTATTATTCATTTAAAAAGAAATATAATACAATTTCACTAAACAGACATCCTATTTAAGAAGACTCCTGGAAGTCATACTGTACCATGGTCTTTATAAAGTTGATCCAACTCTTATTTCTACCAGAAGACATGCATTGTATTCTGGCAATCCTATAATCGTTTTTCCTCACAAGACACAGGAATAAAAGCTAGATAATCATTAAATATCATGCCCAGTGTTTGTAGGATGTATCTGTTCTAAAACTCGTTGTTGAGGGAAATTGAGCTTATTTCTAGAAGCAATTCTGTACAGGGTGTTTGGGACTGACTTAAATAACACGGAAGATACTACTTCAGGTATTGTGAGTTAAATATATACATTGTAGTTGCTGGCCTAAAGGCATAGCTGTTTTATTTTAAAAAATCAAAACAGAGCCACTTGTGAGTAGAGGGCCTGCCTGTATATTTATTTATGTCTATATAGCTGGGAGTATTTTAAAACATAATTATGTGTTTATGAAACATGGCATGATTGCATGTGTACATATTTTTCAATAAGGTATACATTTTAATGAAGATACTCCAAAATGATATCATGAATATATACACATACCTAACGAAAGCATATTTTTACATTTATATCATTAAATTTTCCAAACACTAATGACTCTTTAATATGCAATAAAATTGGGAAAAACACTCTCCACCTCAGAACATGGAGGCCTTTAATGAAATCACTGTGATTTCTATGTGCTATGTTTTCTTGATCTCTGTATTTTAGGTTATGAAAATGATCAATAACAGTATAGAATTATGAAAATATATCTGTACAGTTGAATAATAAGTGATTCGTTAACTTGATGATTGATGTTAATCAATGACTTTTCAGGACTACGTTTTCCATCCATTGTTATACCTTTCAATAGTAACATTGCTAACTCTTCATTTTGGCAATAGGATATTCCTTATAATTCCACAAAGAGAAAGAATGAAGTCAAAATCTGGCATGTTTCTGATTAGTGAATGTCAATATAAGTGCCTAATTTGGCTGAATAACAAAAATATTATGTCAGTAGAGCTTAAAGAAAGATTTATTTTCCATTTCTGGCTCTGCCATTTAGAAGCTATAGGACCTCATGCGAGTTAACCCTGTTAAACCTTGTGTTCATCTGTGAAATGGTGACAGTACTGACATCTACTAACACCTACTTCACCTGGTGGTTGTATAGATAAACAAAATTATACAAAAATGATTTTTATGCACCCATGGACACCAAAGTGAGCTCAATAAATGGTGTTTATTACTAACATAGTAATAGTTGCACAAGTTATATATTAGTAGCAATAGCAGTGGCAAGGCACTATCAATCCAGGGTTTCTATTTTAATCTGGAAAATATACTTAATAACATTCCTATAATAAGCTTATTTTAAAAAATCAAAATCACAAAATTAAGAAAAAATATTTACAGAAGAAATTCTTTTATATGTTTTCTTCTTACTAAAGTCATAATATTCAGTATCACTCATGTTCTTAGCTACTCTAATCCTCCCTTTTTTCTCCTACTTCCATCCTTCTGGCACATGTAATGTTCATTTTATCCCCCATCAATGTTGTTTGCAAGTTTGTTTGAAAGATACTTCTATTTAGTAAAACCAGCAGCGGTCCTCTACATCGCCGTGTCCTGCCTTGACACTTACTTAGGGATGAGGTAGGAGTAAAATACAGAGCTCTATCTTTGGCCCTTGCCTTTTCTACATTGATTGTGAACAAAGAAGATAAGCTTATCGAGATTACACATGAAACAAACCTGAAAAAAAGTATCAATAACATATATGTCAATAAGCAATAAATGTAACAATAAATGTAACATAATTCTGTACATAAAATAAAAACTTGAAATGCACAACTTTAAGTGAGAATGGGGCTTTCTGGCTAGGAAAATTAGGGAGAAAAAGATTTGTGGGTTTTAGTTAATCATGTCTACTAATAATATGCTAATTAGACTGGACGTCTTCTAGGCATCATTCCAGACATCCTTCCTGATGAAGGCGGGGCCAGAAGGAAGCCAGCCCAGGTCCCAGGTGCCTGTGGGCAGCCCGAGGGAAGCCAGCCTGGGTCTCTGGTGCCTGCAGGTAGCCTGAGGAGGGAAGCCTGAGTCTTGGGTGCTGAAGGGAAGCCATACCCGCAGCTGGGGGAAGGAAGGCCTACTTTTGCACAAATTTTCATGCATCAGGACTTTAGTAAGTTTAATATGCACCAAGGGTAAGATCCAGCTGCTACAAAGCATACCACCACCTTAGGTTAACTTAAAAGACATTGTAAGAAGGACATCGGAAAGAACAGTCCCACTAGTGTCTCTAATTGTTAGATCACATTTAATATACCACAATTAGTCCTCTATATTTAAAGGAGAACATTGAAATACACAGTGTGTCAAAAAATATGTGGCCAGTTGGAGAGGGGTTTAAAAACTACACTGTATGAGAAATAATAAAGGAATCAAAGTGTTTGGCCCAGGAAAGAGAAGACTTGGAGGAAATATAATAAATCATTGATATGGCTACCTTGCAGAAATATTTATTGGCACCCTGTGGCAAGCATCGTGCTTAAGTATAAGATAGAGAATAAAAAGGAAACTGATATTTAATTCCTTTGTTAATAAACTTTGAAGTCAAGGGGAGGAGACAGGACTTTAAATAATACACAAATGAATATTTGATGACAAGTGCTGATAAGAAAGGAAAGGAAAAACTATATTGTCAAGAGAAGGCTCTCAGAAGAATTGATGTTTAAATCCAGTAAGTAATGATAGGGGGACAGACTTTGTTACAAACAATGATAACAGTATATGCAAAGTCTCAAAAGCAAGGCTTCTATGGAGGGGAAGAGCTTAGTAACCTTGAGAAGAGGGATGAGAACATATCAATGAGTAAGGAAGATGGTGTGAGAAGAAAGTGGGGCCAGATGTTTACACTCCTTTGGAGCCACATCAAGCCTTCTATTCTAAGTGCCAGGAGACGCTACGGAAGAACTTAAGCACCGAGTAAGAAGAGAAGATTTGCTTGTACAAAGATCACTCTGACTTGGTAAATAATGTATTGAGAAGGGACTAAAGGTGGTGAAGGCTCTATACCAGAGGCTACTGAACAAGAGGCAAGAGATAAAGGTCATCTGGCCTCAAGTGGAGAAGATGGAGACTTAATAAAAAGAGAGCCTCGAAGGTGTGGTGGAAGTGATACCAAGAGAGTTTGATGACAAATTGAATGTGATTGGGAAGATGAAAATGTGCCAAGCCAGACCGCCATTTTCTAATATGAGTCACCAGAGGAATTACTGAGAAAGAGGTAAAGAAGGTTGAAAGAAAAATTTTCAACTGCCTTGTTTTGGTCACAATGAGTTTGAGGAGCAGGATCAAATGTTTAAAACAACAAGACCCACCACAAAAACTGTAAAGACGGTATTTATGTTATTTGGGTGCATATTTGGTGAATTGTCAGACAGAAGCAAGAGCCTAATGGTTTGGTTTTTCCAAAAGTACAGATCCATGACCACAATGTCAAATTTGCTAGAAGATCGATTTCAACTCAGTACACAAAAGAACTCTTTCTAAGAATGAGACTATTCCGAAAAATGAGGACTTCCTTAGAAGGGGATATGTTTCACAGAAGCTTGCTGTCAGAAACCAAAGTCTACAGGAGATGTTTTTTAAAAGATTTCTACAGTTTGTGGAAGAGTGGCCTTGCGTCTCTTTCAATACTGTGATGTTCAAATGCAGATATCAAGTTTTAAAACCTTGCGGAAAAAACAAAGAAGAATCTCAGTTGTTTGGTAAACTATTTAATTGCTGATTGCTACTGGGCATGTACCTGATACCTTTCTACCAAAAGGGTTATTGATTGCACCAAGTAACCATTGGCTATTCAGTGAAACGTGTACACTCTCCCTCTCGGTGAATGAAGGTCACACAATGCCAGAAATGGGCTGCAAAGGTTCAAAGCTGAGAGGTCTCTTCCATCATGATACCAAACTCTCCTCTTGCAACTGTCACTAATTTGTTATCTCTTACTTTCTTACTGTGTTTAAACTTAGCCTCAAGCATCCAGCACTCCCAGAAGATCAATACCCACTGATTGGCATTGTCATTTGAGATGATATTCAAGCCCATGACTCTCAGCTCTTAAGGGTGTCTACCCTCACAGATATGAGAGGCTGTGATGATTTCTCCTAGGCTCAGGGGATCACGCTCAGAATTAATACCACTTGCCAGCCAGAATAATATTTTCTTTTCCTCATTGGTAGTGCTTAATTTTGCCCCTAAAAAAAGCTTTATAAATTTGAGAAGATTCTGTAGTGCGATCTATATAAAGATAAACAAGTTGAAAGATGACTGTCTTTAAGTTTGTTATAATATCTCGGTGTGTGACCCTGCCTTAAATGGAGAGTGGGAGAAAAACTTGGCTGTGCACTCATTCATCCCATGATAGGCACTGTATCCAGTCAGAGCCAGAGATCTGAGGCAAAATATCTCAGTCCTCAGGGAGAAAAAAAAAAAAAAAAAGGCTTATTTTTCTTTCTCATAGACTGTCTTCAGCAATAATTGTATGCTTTGTGACTGTGATTCAGGGATAGTACCTATCACATTAGAGTTCAATTTTAATATATCTAGAGCTCTTTAATAAGACACTCTGTTAAGACTAGGGCACTGACTGATTAATAAGTTGGTTCAAGTAGACTTTCATTCGGATCTCAGGAATAAGTGCTCTGTCTAGTTGATAAATTTCCACACTAAACACAAACGTTGTTATTTGTCATATACTAACTGTTTTAATGGGCCATTCTTCATGATCTTTAACAACTATCAATTGATCTCCAGGACTCAAATGTTGCACTGCAATCCAGCTATGTTCAAAGAATCTGAGTTTAAGGGAACTACAATATAAAAGTAGTTTAAAAAAACACATAAATTTGCTCTAGGAACAGAAATATATGAAGCACATTAATGAAGATGAGAACAACAAGCTGGGAGTCAGAGCTGCTGTTTTTCTCCACAACAGAATCTAGTAATCAGTCCAGACGGTTATATCTTCAGATCCTCGGGTTTTAATAAAGGCACATCTAAGAATTCTGTTTAGACTTTCAGATCATTACATCTCGAACCATCAAAAGTAATCAAGTATCTTTTAAATCAGTTGTGAGATAAACTGATCGATTTCATACTTACAAAACATAAACTCTAAAGGTAGCTTCATTTTCACAATTATCATTTGTGGCTATTTTTCTAGTTCCTCCTTGCCTAAAAAACTATATCAAACTCAGATTTTCCTTAAGTAGATTCATAGGCCTAAGCCACTTAATACAAATAAAATCCAAAATGTTTAGAAAAAGATGAGTTTTGTTTTTGGTTTTTTTTTTGTTTTTTTTAAAGAGGTTTAGGGCAAACAGTTATGTCCTGAGAGTACAAAGGGATATGCTTTCTTCTTATCTGATAGTCTCCAGTGGCAGCATTAGCACACTGATGTTTTATGCATTTCATACATAATGTTCCATGTGATTATGAAATCCAGACTGTAGAGCTGAATTAATGTTGCTGAGAATGGAATGGGATGGGAGGAAGAACATGTGCTATTGAGAAAAATCATCCCTTTCCTTTATCTTCTAGGAGATCTGTGGAAGCCTTTCTCCTGGAAAGTGCTCAAAGACAGATCAAACGCGATCAGAAAGGTTCACTATGTGAACAGGTCTGACCTAGAAATAGTGCCTTGGAAATCTGAGGTGGGAAAGTAAGGCAGCCTGTGCCAGAAACTGATTAAATTTCAGTCATCTATCCAAAGAAGTCCCCAGTCACTTGTAAAATGCTCCATATAATTACAGTAACTACGGTTTTTAAAGGCATTTACACATTAGCCTTTATCATGGGACTTTCTTGGAAGGTGCATTTCTACTTTAAAATCAATATCTCTAAAATAAACTTTAATAAGATTTATTAATTTTATCTATGTGGACTTTTAAAAAGTCAATATCAAATATCTTTCTCTAGATTCTCCTTGGCATTTGAAAAAGCTTAGGTATAATCAAATACCATGCCCTCGGTATGTTAAATAATCATTGTTCTATGATTTGGTTCTTATATACAACTTTGCCCTATTTTAAACTTTGAAAGAGTTGTGAATCAATACCAAGACTGTTTAAAATGTATGGGTCATCCTGATACATGATCTCAGTACTGTGGACAAGGCCCATTAGTTGTTTCGGGAGCTATTATCTTGCTCAGCATTAGATGTGAATAACTCAGGCAAGGAGTTTGACAGCCCCCACCTAACCCTGCACCATCGTGGTTACAATCACTTTTTCAGCTTTGGCTGGTGTGGTTCAGTTGATTGGAGCATCATGTCATGCATTGAAGGGTCCCAGGTTAGATTCACCTAGATTGCGGGTTCAACCCCCTGTCAACTGATGGAAGTTCCTCTCTCTCATTTCTCTCTCTCTCTCTCTCTCTCTCTCTCTCTCTCTCTCTCTCTCTCTCTCTCTCTTTCTCTCTCTCTCCCAATAAAACACATCCTTGAGTGAGGATAAAATAAAATTTTAATTAAAATATAAAAATAAATAACTAAAACAAAAAGGATTTTAGAATGTTGAGTCCCAGATAAGAACAAGATTAATACCTCTCATTGGAAGAACAGTTAAGGGGCATTTATAGGATACCATGAATTTTTAAACCTTTTCCTTTTCAGAAGTGACTTAACACAAACATTTATTTGCAATCAGCTTCAAATGGAAGTCTCCTACCAAAGTACATATCCAATGGCTTCCTATTAGATGGTTATAATCTTAATCCAAAGATGAGGGTATTTATAATTTTCATTGGAAGGAAGACTTCTCAGAAAGACAAATGTTAAGATATTTTTTGATTTCAAGAGAATCTTATCAATAAATCATAAAGGAAACATCACGTTTTGTTACTCCTTAAAAATGAAACCTAATTTCATCCTAAATCTCAGACATTTGTAAATAAAAGTCAAGCCAATTTTCCATCCTGAAATTGTTTATAAAGGTAAAAATTGAGCCTCGGTTAGATTGAAAGCAATAACAAAGTCTCCTTCCTGTGTCCACTCTACCCTTGTAATGTCGTTTCTTGAACTATAGTTTCTATGTAATAATTGTTTTTAAACTATCCTGGGGAAGCTATTATCAAATGAATTCATAATATTGTAACGAATGATTAGACATACTTTAAAAAGACAATTTAGTAGTTAGTTAAACATCACATCCTTCCACTTGAATACACTAGACAGAAAAATATTCCAATATTTTAGCATGGTTAACCACCGAGGGATAAGGGTAATCTCAATAAGCTAGCTCCCACACACAAAAAAATGTTATTTGCCATTGCATTGACTCAAAACATCAAAGAGCACCATGTACTTAATTAGAATTTTACTAGAGTCCCAGTGCATGAAATTTCATACACTGGTAGGGACTCTAGTGGCTGCTGGCTGGGACCTCTCTCCCTTCCCCTGGCCTGCCCGCAACCCTGGTGGAACTCCCAGAAGAATTCCCAGTCAAGGGGACAATTTGCATACTATACTTTTATTATATAGAATTATATAGAATAGCCTTCCATTTACCTGGATTATTTAAATAAGATTTTCATTTCCCTTGCTTTACTAGTACTTGATATTTTACATGATCTATGGAGGATCTATCAATCTATATTAGAATTCAGTCTAGTTGCTTGTAGGGTAAAACCTGATGGCTTAAAACTGAAAATACTTATTTTTTTTCATGCAAAAGAAGTCTGGAGGTCATCTGCCCAGGAGTAATATGGCAGCTCCAGAGTTATGAGTCATCCATGCTCTGCTGTCTTTCTGCTGGGCCATCCTGCAGGCTGGCTTTTTGTCTTTAAGTTTCCCTCATGTTTGCAAGCTAGCACTAATGCTCTAGCCGTTACGTCCTTTATCCGAACATCAGAGAGGAAAATGAAAAAGGGGCCTGCAGAATGATCCCATTACATTCTTCTCTGAACACCACTGTATGTACACACTCATATTTATATCTCAACTAGGGGTCCGGTGCACAAAATTTGTGCATGGGTAGGTGGGGGAGGGGGGGAGGGCAGGCAGGGAGGTCCCTCAGCCGGACCTGCACCCTATCCAATTCGGGAGCCCTCAGGAGATGCACTACTGATGGCTTGGGCCCACTCCATGTGGTTCTCTGCTCTCTGCTGGGCCTGTCTGCTCCACACCATGGGGGTGGGCAAGCAGGCCCTGCTGGGCTCCACCTGCGGGGTCCCCGATGGCTTGTTCCCCCTGGTCCCCTCATCCGCAGCCACCCACAGCTGGCCGCTGCCTACAAGGGTCGCCATCGCTGGCTTCCCTCCTCCACAGCCGGTGCCCAGCAGGCCCTGCTGGGTGCCACCTGCGGCCCCCGCTTGTCTGCTCGGTGGTCATCATGGCAATCTCCCAGCAGGCCCTGCTGGGTGCTGCCTGTGGTCTGATTGCCTGCTGGGCTCCTGTTGCCAGGGTAACGCCTCCAGCGTCCTGCACCATCGCTGTGGGTGCTGCCACTTTTGTCCCAGAGTGACGGTTAATTTGCATATTACTCTTTTATTAGATAGGATATCCACCTCTATTTTTAAAAGAGGTAGTTTTGTAGGCTGATGCATTGCTGTTTGCAACAATATAGGGATAATGTTACTTAGGTAGGCAGTTAATAGTCTCCTCCCTACAATTTATATTTTCTCTTTAAATTTGCTTCCAAGATGGCTTATTTGGGGAGCCCGTAACCTCAATTTAATGCAAAGTATTTCTTCAAAAACTAAGTGGAGATTCTGTTAGCTAAGATATGTTTAGCTGCATATGCCTGCCTGCTTAGCATCATCTTTTGGAAGTGAAAGCTCCAAATGTAAAGTGCAACTTTAAAAAATTATATTTAGTTAAAATTACCCAAACCACCAACATTTTTTAGGTGCCAATTTATTTTTTACTTCTGCAACTTTGAAGTGATAGGCATCTATGGTTTCAGCAACTGTTATTTCAAAGCTTAAGAGATTAAGAGTGAAAAATTATTGGCTTCCACATTATAAAATGTTCCTATTCTGTTTTGCCTGGAACACTGTAGTTACCAGCATATTGTTCTTTTGCTCTATACATTGTGATATTTATGGATAAGTTGTCATCTGACAGTTCTACTGGTGCTGAATTCCTTTTTTGCTTTCACATTTCGGATGATCAGTTTTTAATAGAGTCAAGGTGAAATAGAAAGAAAATTATCATTTTGATTAAATTGCTCTTATGTAAATGGCAACAATTTTTGGTCATCCAAGAAGCTTTTTAGTCTCAAGCTGGTATTCCCATAAACTAATAAACCACCACATCATGAGATTAAGGATTACTAAAATATGAGTTTTCCTGGCCATTTTTAGCATCTCATCATCATGATGAGGATGACCCGAAATGTCTGAAATATGCTGATGTTTTATAAAAAATTGGGTCAGAAGATAATCCCAAATACTGACCCAATGAGGATTAATTCAAACAGATTTCTAAGTCTCTCACATGCCCCTGAATAAAACACACGCAATACTGCCTGGTCCATGATAACTGTAGGTTATGGAAAAGAGAGGTCACACATTTTTATATTAACATGTATGCATACTTTTTTGGAGAATATCCTACTGCTGGGTAACATATAGAGCATGCAACTTTAATTTATGCCACTTCAAAGCAAAAATATCTAAGATATTGAGGAGAATTAAAAGAAAAAAAACACCACACTCTAAGGTTTAGTTATTTGAAGAGTTTGGATGTCCTGAGGTCAGAAATTATTTTAAACTGGGATATATTTAAAGTTCAGTCATATGGTATCTTTCCTATTATACCATACTATTGTCATCTAAGTACACAGAAGCTGTTAACACGTGTCATACCTGATCACCATCACCACTGGCTACTAATAGACGTATCAGCCTCAACTAATGTATTCTAATAGTGTCCTGGAAAGAGCTGTTTCACACCTTTGGAGGCTGACATCTGCACCATGCAGAAGTGCAAAAAAAAAAAAAA
>PVJC01021635.1:0-28034 GCA_004026665.1 Murina feae
CCCCCCCCCCCCCCCCCTTCGTGTTTATGTTCATCTTTTTCTTTATAGTTTTGGGTGCCTTGTCTGCATGGAGAGTAAGTTAATCACACCCATTGGGCCACTGGAGTGCCCACATATTCAGACTAAACAAATCAAACTTCAAAGTGCTATTCTAGTAGCTGCAGTAGCAGAAAGAGACCTGAAAACAGCAAAGCTAATGTTAGGAAAGACAGACTATAAACCTGTCACTGTTATCACCTACCAGAGTCCTATCTCAGAGAAAGCTGACACTTAAGACTGAGCTTAAAGATGACACTTGTGCTTCAGAGAGGTGATTAAAGGTTCCTGGACTCTATGACAGATTCTGACAACTGCAAAAACAATGGGAGTAAGAGGAAAATTAATGTTTTCATCTGTCCTAAAGTTAAAGGTTAAAATATGATTCACTGCCATGGACTTTCTGTAGCTATCTTCCACTACAAAATTCATCATATCCAGTTATACAGAAAGTGACACCTCAACAGTTTTATATTTAAATTTATTATTGCCTGGTGTTTAATCTTTGCATTTTCAAAATAGAACTTTTTTTCATCTGGAATTTGAGAATGACATGAATAAAGGCTTATCTATTTTCTGAGTTGTATTTAAATTATATTTTCCTTTCTTGTGAGTATAAAAGAGAATCTTCAAAAAGTTAGAGCTTGGGGAAATATTTCATTGAGTAATCATTTTACTTTCTAAATGGAAAATGAGCTTTTAAAATCATTTTTTATTTTTCAATTATAGCTGACATACAACTTTATATTATTTTCATGTGTACACTCCAGTGATTAGACATTATATAACTTACTAAGTGATCATCTTGAGAAACATCATACTCATCTGATACCATACATAGTTATCTGAATATTATTGGCTATATTCCCTATGCTGTACTGTGCATCCTTATGACTATTCTGTAACAACTAATTTGTACTTGTAAATCCCTTCTGAGATTTTATATTGAATTAGGGGCCCGGTGCATAAAAATTTGTGCACTCGGCGGGTGGGGGGGGGTCCCTCATCCTGGCCTGTGCTCTCTTGCAGTCTGGGACCCCTTGGGGGATGTCCACCTGCTGGCGTGCCTGGCCAGCCTGGGTGAGGGACTGAGGGCCATTTTCAGGCTGCCCACAGACCTTTTAGGGTTCATGCACTGGGGGGGGTGGGATGGCTGGTGAGTGCAGGTGTGGACATTTCCCACCGGGCGGCCCACAATCGCACATGCCCAGCACTGAGGGGATATACCTGGCACAGAGCTGGGTGGTGAGCCGGGGGCAGATGCTGGTGCACAGTCCCTTGGGGGACCCTGCTGCTGAGCGAACAAACCCGGGGTTGAGCCAGGCAGCAGGCCTGCAGTGGATGCTCAGGATGCTCCTGCGTGCCCCACAGAGGCCCCCCAGGCAGCAAACCAGGGGTGGACACTCTATGCAGGCAGCGGACACTCCCATTCACGTATGACTCCGGGGTCCTCCCTCTACACCCCCCCACTGAGCTGACACAACCGGCACAGAGCACCTGCTGTGCCGGTTGTGGAGCGTGGAGGCCCCCAGCGCAGAGCTGCCCTGACAGTCTCCATCTTGGCTGGGTTAACTTGCATACAACCGCTCTGATTGGCTGGTGGGCGTAGCTTAGGTGTCCTGAAGAAATGGTCAATTTCAATATTATGCTTTTATTAGAGAAGATACTAGTGGCCCAGTGCATGAATTTGTGCACATTGAAAGGGAATTCAGGTATCCAGGTATCCAGCTCCTGCCTCCCTGCTGTCAGGGCCTCAAGTGTGAGCGGATAAGAATCTGGGCTGTCAGGGCATGGGCAGCAAGCTCACCAATGGCCAATTCCACAAGGAATGAGGCTTCCGCCTCCTTGCTGTCAGGGTCCAGGTGCAGGTATCTGGCTCCAGCCTCCCTACTGTCAGGGTCTAGGGTGCAGGTGAATGGGATTTGGGGCTGTCAAGGCACCTACAGAAAGGTCTGGGTCAGTGCTCATCATAGCTACCTATTGGTCATCTGGTTGTGGGTCATTCTGGTTGTTATGCTGTAATAGTGCTGGGATTTTATTATATAGGATTTTTCCTTGGATTGGGAGAGAAAGATGTGAGTCTGTCAGTGTTGTCTTTTGTCATAGAAGGGTCAATAGTTAATACTTCAATCATTTTAGACAGAGAAGAAGCCAACCAACAGAAAAAAAAAAAAAAAACAGAAAAAAAAGGGGGAAATCCAAGGGAACATTAGTTAGAATCTGCTTACATTTTCTAGAAATTGTGCCAATGTCCCCCACTAGCTAGCTAGTCCATGGATGTCCCACCAGAAATCCATGCTTCACCGTGACCCACAACATGTCACAGGACAGAGAACATAGTAGAACCTCCATAACACTCAATGGACTTGTGAATAAATAAACGTGTGGACAAGTGATTAAACACTAGTGAGAATTCTTGAGTATCAAATGAAAAACTTTCAGTTAGTTCTTAGAAAAAGACACTTCTCCTAAGGCAAAAGTCTTAAAGGAATATGTACCTTCAAACAGAAGTTTAATCCACCATTTTTAAAAATCTTTACCTGAGGATAGTTTTCCATTGATTTTTAGAGAGAGTGGAAAAGAAAGGGAAAGAGAGAGAAACATCAATGTGAGAGAAACATATTGATTGGTTGCCTCCTGCAGTAGGCCTGGCCAGGGCCTAGGCCAGGGAGCAGCCTGCAACTAAGGTACGTGCTCTTGACCTGAAACAAACCTAGAGCCCTTCAGTCCACAGGCTGATACTCTATTTACTGAGCCAAACCAGTTAGGGCTAATCAATCATTTTCAAATGTGAATTTGGGAGTAATTGGTGGTATCTGGCTCTTATATTAGGCCCTAAATAAATGTAATTATTTTTAAATTTTACCAAGTCTCTCATTCACATTACTTTTGTTCTTTCATCAAGTTGGAAAACTAGTACATAGATATTTTCCTTAATCCTGCTGTTATCCAGAAAATAACAGTTGCCCTAACTGGTTTGGCTCAGTGGATAGAGCATTGGCCTGCGGACTGAAAGGTCCCAGGTTCGAGTCCAGTCAAGGGCATGTACCTGGGTTGTGGGCACATCCCCAGTGGGAGATGTGCAGGAAGCAGGTGATCCATTCCCTGCACTAGAGACACTTGGGCCAGGATACACAGTCCTCTTGTGGGTCTGGATGCTGAGTTTCCCAACTCTCCTTCAGAAACCCTGACCCTCTCTGAAGTCTGGGGTGACTCTGCAACTGGCGCATTGTTTAAACAACTTGAAGATGTTCCTCTTACTTATGCTTCAGAAGCCAGACAGCAAGATCTGCCCTGGTTTTTACCTCTCCGTATTCATTTAAACAGATGTCAAAACCCTGTTGCTATGTTTCAACAAAAGGGATCTCTCCTCTGCTTCAGTGTCCCAGGTGGATGGGTGTATTGGACAATATCTGGCTCAATACCCTTCAGGAGGATTGGGGAAATGCTCACATGTTTTGACTATATTCATGGGATTCCTTCATGTGCTTAGCCTCAACTGGATTCAGAGAAGTCATCCCAAATTAGTTATGAAGGATCCAAGCTGACAGTAATTTAGTCAGGTGAGACTTGACAGAAGCACAGATTTGAAATCAGAGCAACAGAAGCACTATTTTCCAGACAGATGTGGTGTGTGTAAGGAGCAGGAAGAAGAGAGAGACAACTGGTCTCCCTTCTTCATCCTGTAGACCCAACTCCTGTGCCTCATGCAGCCACCTTCCCAAGTGTCCTTGCTTCTCAGAGAGCTAGATTGTAACCAACATCTGGAAGAACGTGGGAAGTTTGGAGTCTCTTCTACTCTTATTTCTGGGAAGTTTGAAAGATTAACATTTTTCTATATCTCCGAGGATCTATACCAAACGAGGAGTAAAAACCACGCCACAGTTCAAGTAACCATACTGGAATTTCTATGCTCATGCACCACAAGAATTAAGAAGCAAAGTATAACTCAAGTTATTATCTATTGTGCTTTGCAGATTTATTCACTGCTTCTTCTATCTCCAAGGTGCTACTGTGATGGACCTGTTTGTTTTACTTTCTGATGCTTCCTCAGGAAGACTCTCAAGAAAAGCACATCTCACTGGAAAGAAAGAGGAATACTACTCTATTTCAAGGTTCTAGAATTAGTGGTGATGGCGGTACCACTTTGTGAATATAATAAAATCCACTGAATTGTATCTTTTGAAAGGGTAAGTTTATGGTATATAACATATATCTGAATTTTAACAGAATATTAAGTTAAATTGCTCTCACAAAGTGCAAAAGAACCTTCTTAAAATTTTTATGTAAACTGCAGTATATTAGAACATTCCAGGAAAAGAGAGAACACAGGGAAACTCCCAGAAACATTACACTCTTATCAGACAGGAAATTAAGGGGAAAATCACTATGAGTCAAAATGAGAAAGAGACTAGTCCATAAACACCGTGTCACCATGGTGGATGTTAGTCCACAAACTCCTTTCCAATCACAACCCTGTCAACCAGAGGGCTAAGATATTTAAATTCATGTCACTTTAGTCTGTGCTGGGTTAAAATGATCTCTCATGTCCTGCTTCTCAGAGGGACAATCCTCCTGATTTTGGTCTACAGGACAGTTTTCAGCGATGTACGTGCCTCTTACTTTCCACACCCATTTTCTTTATGCCTTAAAATGTCTCCCAGGACCTCATTGTCTGAATGTCAATATTCCTGTCATGAGGAGGGTATCAGTATGGCCTTCTGATTTATAGCTCCAGACACTAAGGAAAGCAGAAAGGCCTTGGCAGTGTGGATTCTAAAGGCACCAAGTCCAGTTATAGGAAGTTTTCTGTCTCACACAAACTTCAGAAAAGCTTAAAAATGGAATATGGACAAGATTTAGAGCAGTGGTGCTCAAAGGTTAGCTGGCAACAGAAACTCCTGGAAGCTGGTTCATGCAGATTGCTGAGACCTTCCCCTGAGTTTCCTGCTCAGAGGCTTGGGGTACAGGCATAGAATTTGCAGGTGTGGCTATTGTTGCCCTGGGGACCACAGGTAATATGCTCTTTATTAAACAAAGAAACATATCACACTTCACTCTTTAGATTGTTTTTTTTCCCATTAGTCCCAGTACTCACAGAGATTATGAAACCAGCCCTCCTGCTAAGAGTGTCCTTTGCCTGCTAATCTGGTTTCTTCTTATTCTGAATACCAGCTAGAAAGAAGATAGCATTTAGAGATCCCCTTCTCACTTCTGTTTAGAATTGTTTTTATCTTTCAATAAAACTGCTAAATCACCATGTGGATGGGCAGCGTAAGCGATGCTTATAATGATGGAACTGTTTAGAATCTGGACTGTATTACTGCTACAGAAATTTCACCTGTGATAAATTGTACAAAACTAAATGCGCATGCTCAGACACATGCCCAGGCACACAAAGGTACAAGTAAAATCAAGTAAATCTGATGCTCAATGATTTTTTTAGGTGTTAAAACCTTGGTTATAAGAGTTTACACAATTGAGTTAACAAGATGTTTACTAGACAAAGAATTCATGGAATATCTATATATTAGTTCAATTGTATGTTAACCTAAAATCTTCTAAATAAAATTTTCAAGTAAAAAAAATAACACTTCTTGAGACCTCTGGGTACGTTTTCTGAATCACATAAAGTTTCACCTGCCTTTTTGAAGGCTACCAATACACACTATCATAATCCCCAATACTTTGCTTTTGTAGAACAATGAAGTTCTACTCCTTTTTTAATTCAAAAAAGTAATGTTCTTACTAACAGTTTCCATCTTTTTTGGCTGCTCTAGCTGGTAAATAGAAACACACAGGTTTCTGTAAAAAAAAAAAAAAAGATGAATGAAAGGATTAAAAATTAGAAACAACAGGCCCCTAATCTTTTAAATTTCTCTTCAGTTATTCAGTGGCTTTCAAGCTTCTTCATTTTACTTAGAATTCCAAGGACTGCCTCTGGGGCACTGGCATCAAACAGAATACAGTAGAACCCACACAATAACACCCTCAGAAGTGGCCCGAGCAATTTGTTTCCTTCCTGGGAAGGCAAATCTTAAGTTCATTAGTATCGATTTCTCTGTCTGGAAATGGTAGCTACTAATTTTAATCACTGCTTGACATGGAGTGTTTTGCCACCCAGAGCGGTCTGTCTTTTAGGTTTACTGCTCTGAGAATTTCATCGCTGGAACACATCAGCACAGCCTGACATAGTACATCACTTGAACTCATACAGAAACAAATGCTCCTTAATTAGACTTCATCATTGGTTTATTTGCTTGGCTTGCCTGGCTCAAAATACGTCCTGCTCCATCCCTGGAAATGAAGATCAAAACCAGCAAGAAATGGGCCCCAGAGGAGAGCAGCAAGGCACAGTGGAGAGACTTGAGGACTCTCCACTTCCCAGGATTTGGGGGACAGTGAGGCCTATGCAAGCATATCACTCTTTGTGGACAGACATCAGAATTTTAGAACAAGGTGGCAACAGAGTCATGACGATTTCCTGAGCATGTGAATTCTGGGGATAATATAGAGCTGGATGAGCCACCTGGCACAAGGTCAGCCTCACCCCGGCTGAAATAGAGGTTGTGAGGTTAACTTGGACGTTTTGGGAAGATCTTTGCACAAACAATTGTAGTTGCCTATCCATGTCCTTCTCTCATTCTTCCATTGCAATGAGACTGAATTTGTTTTGGACAGTAGTTGTGCCCAGCTAAAAGCTTGCAAAATTCCCAGCATCCCTTGAGACCAAATTCTAGCGAATGAGTTATAAGCAGACATTTTTGGAACATATATTAAAGGGAGAGTAACAGCCAGGCCTTTTCTCCCTTTCCCCTGGGGTCCATGCTCCACATCAGGATCTATGGTGCTGTTTCCCCCACAGCCAGTAACTGTTGTTCCAGGAATGGGGATGGAAACTGGAACAGCTCCTCTCACTATTACCCCAGTAATCTACTAGCTAAACATTTTGCTTCCTGTTGCTGTGACTGCAGACTCTGCAGGCCTAGAGGTCTTAGTTCAAAAGGAGGAATGGTTTCACCAGAGGACAAAAATGGTTCCATTGGACTGGAGGTTGAGACTGCCAGCTGGGCACCTTGAGCTCCTCAAGGACCTACAGGTGAAGAAGGGCGTTACTGTGCTGGCCGGGGTGGTGGGTCCTGACTCTGAATGGAAAGTGGCTTCTACTAGATAAGGACGTAAGGTGGGTATGGCTGGATGATCACTAGATCTAGGACAGTTGGGACAATAACTGGGCTTCAAGGTTGGATTCCGGTCAAGGGCATGTACCTTGGTTGCGGGCACATCCCCAGTAGGAGGTGTGCAGGAGGCAGCTGACCGATGTTTCTCTCTCATCGATGTTTCTAACTCTGTCCCTCTCCCTTCCTCTCTGTAAAAAATCAATAAAATATATATAAAACAACAACAACAACAACAACAAAACACCAAAAAACGTGTTGCATAGATAAAACATAGCTAACCAGGTCACTGTAGTAATTGTAAAGCAAGACAGTATTGATCTCCACAGCAGCCTGTAAAATAGACTTTTGGGTGCAGGCTCTTGGTGCCCTTTAAAGCATATCTCACTGTGATGTTCGACCCCACGTGTTCGGGACCAATGCACAGGCTCAGAGGAGTGGCCAAATATCTGCCGCAGACTTTGGCCCTGAAACAAATGTCTCTAAGGATTTTGAATCAATTATTTTAATTATTTTTTTTTAGCTCCTGGCAAATGTTTAAACAGCTTCTTACATTAATCTTTAACATTAAAAATTAATCAGTATAAATGGGGCTGAAATGGACTCTTTTATCAGAAAGTAGATAATTTGAGATACTTATACAGGATTTTAAATGTCAAAAAAACGAAGTGGAATTTCTCAGGGAGATGCCTGCTCCTCTACATTTTGATGTGCGAATGTGAAGATGGCACATTTCAAATTTGAATTTTATAATATGAACCTGCAAAGTGCACATTATTTGGTTCAGAGTTCCTTTAATAAGCCACTGACATAATCTGGATTAGGATATATATATATATACAGTTAGAGGTCTGATGCATGAAATTTGTGCAAGAGTAGGCCTTCCTTCCCCTGGCTGCCTCTGGCACCCAGGACCAAGGCTTCCCTCGCAGCCCCAACTTCCTCTGGAAGGTCATCTGGAAGGAATTTTGGTCTAATTAGCATATTGCACTTTTATATATATCTACACTAATAAAAGAGAAATTAACCATCACTCTGTCACTCCACCAATCCACTACACTCACAAGCCACGCCCACCAGCCAATCAGGAGTGAAAGTATGCAAATTAACCCAACTTAGATGGCAGCAACCAAGGAGCTGGAGGGAGCAGGAGGCTTGTGTTGCCCCCATGATGGAGGAAGTGAAGCTTCCCACCTGCCCAGGCCAGTCCTGGGCTCTGTTCAAGGCTACAAAGTTTCAATTACAAAAGATAAATAAATCCCAGATACCTGCTTCCAATCGGCCATGGCCTCTGCAACCCAGGCTTCCAACCAGACCTGGGCTATGCTCAAGGCTGCAAAGTTTCAACTGGGTTGCTGGGGGGCATGGCCAGCCTTAAAATGGTCATCAGCCTCTCACCTAGGCTGGCCAGGCACCACAGCAGGACCCCCCCACCTTGAAGGGGATGTGGGAAGCCTGCAAAAAGTCATTAACCCCTCACCCCGGCTGGCTAGGTACACCAGTGGGACCCACACCCTGATCCGGGACATCCTTCAAGGCAAACCAGCTGGCCCCCACCCATGCACCAGGCTTCTATCCTATATAATAAAAGGGTAATATGCAAATTGACCTAACAGCAGAACCAGTGGGAATGACTGGTCACTATGACACACACTGACCACCAGGGCGCAGACACTCAATGTAGGAGCTGCCCCCTGGTGGTCAGCGCGCTCCCACAGAGGGAGCTCTGCTCAGCCACAAGCCAAGCTGACAGCTCACAGCACAGCGGTGGTGGTGAGAGACTCTCCTGCCTCCTCAGCAGCACTAAGGATGTCTGACTGCAGCTTAGACCTGCTCCCTGCTGGCAAGTGGACATCCCCCGAGGGCTCCTGGGCTGCCAGAGGTATGTCTGACTGCCAGCTTAGGCCTGATCGCCGCAGGGAGCAGGCCTAAGCCAACAGGTAGACATCCCTCGGGGAGTCCCAGACTGTAAGAGGGCACAGGCCAGACTAAGGGACCCCCCCAAGTGCACAAATTTTTGTGCACCAGGCCTCTAGAGTATGTGTGTGTGTGTGTGTATATATATATATATATATATATATATATATATATATATATATATAAACTAGGCTAGAGTGTGTGGACTTCCTCTAAACCTGCGCTAAAAGGGAAGGATGTCATCACCAAAACTCAATAGCCACATGCATCTATCTATATAAAAGCTTAAGCGACCGTTTGACAGTTTGACTGGTAGCTATGACTCACACTGACTACCAGGGGGAAGATGCTCTGACCAGTAGGTTAGCTTGCTGCTGGGGTGCAGCAGATCAGGACTGGGCAACACAGGCTAGACATGCCCTGGAGCCCTTCCAGATCCCTCCCCAGCCCCAATCATGCACCGTCTTACAATCTGGGACCCCTCAGGGGATGTCTGCAGGCCAGGCTGAGGCATCCCACCAGGGTACGAATCTGTGCACTGGGCCTCTAGTATATTATAAAAGCAGATTTAACATAATTTTTAGTCCCAGATGTGAGTTCCCTGGCAAGAGTGTCCCAAGAGGAACCTCAGCTGCAAGGATCTGAGTGGGTTCATAGCATGCATATAAAGAAGAGGAAAGGTTCTAAACAAGCATTGCAGCCAGAAGCCCAAGGCCACATCACAGATAGATAAAGATGGAGAGCAGGCACTTCCTCCTCCCACTAACTTTTACCCAAACAATGATTACACAGAAGGGGCAGAAGGGGAGCGGATGCTGGAGACAGAAATTGAGAAGGAGAAACAGAAGAGTGTGACTTCAAGAAAAGTAGAGATAAGAACCAGAACAAGGTGATTCCAAAATGGGGAGTGAGGAGATGACAACACATTACAGATTCAAGAGAAGCTTGGGAAGCTCCATCAGAACACACAGGTGACAGGGGAGCTTTGAAGAAAGAAAAACAAACAAGGGAGTGCCTCCTATGTCGCGTTAGTGCTCTCCCTAGACCGCAGAGCTGCTCCAGTCAAAAGTGGGCTTTCGTGTCCTACCTCCAATGACGGCTGAGCTGGGAGGTTAAATCCTGCAAAGGGGAAAGAATTGCTCCTTGCACAGCAGTAATCTGCAAAGGTAAAGTATTTCAGTAACCCGGTTGCTTAAGGAAGCTAAACTACAGGGCACATAAGGAAAGGGGCAGGGAAATTTAAAAAAAAAATTAAATAGCTCTGCCTAAGAGCATCTGGACCTTAATAACTCACAGGGGATTGGAAGCCCTTTTATAGGCTCCATATGAAGGAAGCAAGGGGTTTTCAATTAGCCCAATTCCCCAAAGAAAAAAGGTAATCCCCTAAAACTAAAGGAAAGGTACACAACTTGGCCAGTAAGTTATTTTCAAAAGGAAAGAGTCAAATGCCATTATTACGTAGTTCAGCCATTCAGGCCTCTGCCAGTGTACCTGTGCAATCTACTCTCCATCCACTGTTTTCATGTCCAGGGTTCTTTGTGGAAATGGCTTACAGGATGAGATGGTGTGTATTCGTCACTTGCTTAGACATACTCACTTCGTTGCAGAGGTCTGGAACTGGACTTGACATGTCTCTGAGGGATGCCAGTACCGAATGCCTCAGCGCCACATCCTCAACTGGATTCAGTGCCAGAGGGGGGAGCACACTGACTCAGAAAGTGCCTTTGCCAATCATGTTATCCTGTCTTCCTGTGAAATGGATCTGCTCATACTTACGTTGCTGAACATGAGGAACATACAGCGTATGGGAAGTGTCTGACATGTGGAAAATATTATAGCTGATATCACCCAGCGTATTTTTCATTGTTCCGCTATTTTATCCACCAATGTCTGGCAAGCTTACCAGACCTGTTTCCCCTGACAGACAGGAGGGCAGGGTCATGAGAAAAGAAGAGACCACATATCCAGCATTTTTGCTTAAGCCATTTATTATTAAGATACCTTATGGTCCAGAGAAGACGACTATTTTCAGCAAGAACTTGAGGGGTTGCCTATATTGTTTGCACACATCATCAAAAGAATGGCTATTAATTCATAACGCATGATTTTAAATGGGAACCTTCAGGGTACCAGGCCTAATAGATCTTTAAGGATGTTTCCAGCATCAGGACACGTGTCCAAGACTTTGCTCCTAGACTTCCTGTCCTGACGTCAGTAACACAGAAAAGAAGGATTTGTGCCCAAGTAAGCGGACTGAGCCAGGAGCAGCTCACAGATCTGAATGGATGTCTTATTAAAACTCTCCCCAACCTCCCTGTTGCAAAAGTTGTGTCCAAAAAAGCATGGCTTTACACTCTTACCCTGAACTCAGGAAAAGAACAAAGGATGACATACGAGGCACAAATCCAAAATTGAGAAAAATCTAGTTTGGCCTGACAATATATCAAACGAGGCTGAGAAGGTAACAAAGAATATCTTATTTCCCATCCATGCAGGGTCTTTTATTCCTAACCTCCTTAACACCTACATTATCCAATATCCAATAAAATGTTAAATATATGTAAACTTATATTTGAGAGCACTTGGAATTTCTGTGCTTTTATAAACTGCAGGCTCCTTTAGAAGTGTTGATGAATGGGTAACACCCCTAGTCCCACAGAAACAATTATAAGAACAATTGCATAATTGAGAAAACTTGAAATAGTCATATAGAAATGAGCAATACCTTTTGTACTATGTTGCATCATAAGCATTGCCAATCATTATATTTTAGATACACAAAAACCACACAAAAGCTATTTGTAAGGTACTTGTTAAGCCCTTACAGACCCACAAGCTGTGGGATTTTTACCTTCAATTTGAGCCCAAATCAAACGTGAAACATCTCTGACCCAAAGTTCTGGGTTTCTGAGCCAAAGACTCAACATGACCCTGGAAAGAGCCTCATGTCCCCTGTGCCCACTGAGCTGTGCCTTCCCTCTCCGTCTCTGACATGTTTTCTAGCTCAGCCAGTGGAACGACAGGTCTTTAGCTCAGCTTCCTGCTTGGCACATTATGTCTCTGTGGTAGTCAGCTAAGTGTCTTGGTCTTTCAAACTTGCGTAACAAAATTCTGTAGGCTGGTGGCTTATAAAGAACAGAGCTTTATTTCTCACAGTTCTGGAGGCTGCAAGTCAGACCACAGTGCCAGCATATTTGGTGTCTGGTGATGGGCCACTTCTTGGTTGAGGAATGGCCATCTTTTTGCTGTGTCCTCCCGTGGCAGAAAGGGCAAGAGAGCTCTCTGAGATCTCTTTTTAAAGGCACTAATCCTATTCATGACCTAGTCACCGCCCCCCCCCCCCCAAAAGCCTCTCCTCCAAATGCCATTAAATCGGAGGTTAGGTTTCAATTTAAGAATTTTGGCTGAGCACAAACATTTAATCTATAGCAGTCGGGCTGCTGTAACACAGCACCAGAGACTTGCTGGCTTAAACAATAAAAATGTATATCCTCATAGTTCTAAGAGCTGGAAGTCTGAGATCAAGGTGCCAGCAGGATTGGTTTTTTCTGAGGCCTCTCTCCTCAGCTTGCAGATTGTGTGACCTAACATGACCTTTCTCTGTGTATAAGGAAACCAGTAATACTGAGTTAGGGTCCACCCTTGTGACCACATTTTAACTTAGTTACCTCTTTAAAGGCTCTATTTCCATATATGTCACATTCTGGATTGCTGAGGTTAGGGCTTCAATGTATGGATTTGAACGGGACACAGTTCAGCAACACAAGAGAAAAGGAGTCTTCTCAGCGCCAGTCCCTCATTCTTTTTCCACTGACCCATGGCGCAGCCCTTTCCCAGTGGCCACAGCACAACCATTGGCTTCACGATTGATTCCTCTTCCTCCTTTACCTCTTTCCTTTAATACTTCTCCAATCTTGTGTCTCCACCTCAGAAATATCTGGCTTCTGGACTGTGTCTTCTCTCCTCGTGGACATTGTGGGGGCCCGTCTCTTCCTCATGATACTGCTGCACCAGCTGCCTCCTCAGCCTCATGACCATGTGCTGTCTTTCTTCTAAAGTGCCCGACAGTTATTTTCCCTGAAAAATCTGATCCAGCTCTGATTCTAAGCAAATCAGGAAAACATTATTGGTAGCCCATTAAAATCAAAACCCCTTCCAGGAGACCAAAAAACACCTCCACAGTTTAGTTTCAGTTTACTTCATCATCACCTACTTATTCCACCCTACCCTTCATGACAGGATCAGACTTCTCGGCCAGGAAAAGAGACATCAAATTAAATGACTTAAAAAAGGCAGCTATTTCTCTCACATATCCATCCCAAGCCGGTGATTTGGGGCTGGTAGAGCAGCTCTGATCGGTAAAGTCTTCAACTTCCTTCAGGCTTGATGCTCTGCTTTAGGAGGGTCTGGATCCAAGTTTCCTGATCTGACCTGGTTGTAGTCACGCCAGCCTCAATGTCGGGGACCTTCCATGAAGTTGGGTGGCTGGGAAGTCATTGTTTTGGACAGAAGGAGTTATCTTCATATCCTCAGGATATGAATGTCCATTACACGGGGTGAGGCCATTGGATTACAAAATAAATAACAGGCTCTCTGCTCTCAAGAGATTTCAGCCTGGTGACATGAAATCAGATAATTTGCAGAACAGGTCATTATATGAACCAAGTGCCAAAGACTCATCGGGGAGAACCACTCATGTAGAACAATGTGAAGTGGGCTGTGTGATCTTGGGCAACTTGCTTTAAACTTTTTTGTGCCTGAGTTTTAACCTCTGTGAAATGCTGAAAATAATAGCATTCACAGTCACTTTATGGCCATGATACTCCTGTCGAAGGAATAGAAGCCAAGTATAAGTGGGAGTGTGTGTGGCAGCTTCTAGCAGCCGGCGTTGAGGTCTCTGTTTGCTTTCCCCTGAATCCCAGGCCCCTTTCTCTCCTCTATGCATCATCATTCTGGCCTGCTGAGTAATGTTCCCAATGATATCCAGGTCCTAACCTCTGAATCCATGAGCGTTAACTTATATAAAAGGAGCTTTGCAGGGGTGGTTAAATAGGGATCTTAAGATAAGGAGATTAGTTTGGATTATCCAGTTGGGCCCAACATAATCATTACATGTTCCTTGTGAAAGGACGAAGAAGATGTGAGGATGGACGCTAGAGGTTAGAGTGATATGAAAGGATCATGAGATGAAGAATGCAGGGAACCACCAGAAGCTAGGAAAGTCAAGAAAATGATTTTCCCCTTAAGCCTTCAGAAGGATTCAGCCCTGCTGACACATTGACGTTAGCCCAGGGAAACTGATTTCAGGCTTCAGGCCTCCAGTGCTGTAAGAGGACAAATGTGTGTTGTTTTAAGTCACTGTTTCTGGTCATTTGTTTCAGCAGCCACGAACACACTAATACGCACACTTTGCCATGGCCTGGCACATTCAGGAAATAAAAGCTTGTGAGGAAATAGATCAAAGCACAGCAGAGTCCTGGTGGAGCTGCCCTCATTAATCCTTCTGCAGAGAGCTGGGGAGCCCTGGCTGTGGTGACCAGGTGCTCTGGTACAGAAGTGATGTGACCATCACACCCTTTCAGACATCATTACTATAGTGCACAAGGAACTGCTGCTCCAGGAAATAAAAGTGGCCACACAAAGGAAAACTGTTCAGAATAGAAAAGAACATCCATTCAAAATACCAAGGAAATCCTTAAAGAGATGACCTAGGTAGGGTTCAACCTTTGAAATAGGGGATCGGATCTTCCCTTACATGAAACAAAGTTACCCTGGCTACCAAATATGACAGCACAAATTAATCTATAGGAAGTGGGTGAAGCAGCTCACAGAATGGGGGTGAATAGACACTTTTAGAAAGGCAGTTAGGATGCATCCAGGGGTGGGGCTCAGTCATCAGAAGTAAAAGAAAAAATCAACAAATTCTAACCACAGTGTTGCTAACGGGGTGATTCACTTAAATGGGTGCACATGGTTTGTCCCTGGTGCTACCAGCTTAACAGCATCTGGGAGAGTCCACACATCTGCCTGGGGTCCCACACCCACCTGTTGCCAAGGAAGATGTCTTGCCTTGATCAATCATCACCAAAATTGTTACTAGCTGATGCTGAGTATTTCCCAAACCAGAATTACTAGGATGTTGCTCTCTGAAAAATGCAAAATGCACGTTGGACATAGAAGACTGGCAGCTTTCCATTTGTGACGAGCAGGACTTTTTTATACAGTCTCGGTGGATGTTATTCCAGGAACAAGGAATGAAATGTACTAAGGAATAATGGGTAAGCACAGAAAATAAGAAGGGAGTGGTGAGGAAACCAGCTTGGCTGGAGTGTGCTGGAAGATGGGGCTGAAATTGCATATTGGAGCCAAAAAGTGAAAAGGAGTATCAGTGTCAGAACAGAAGGTTCTGTTTTATCTTGTAGACAAAGGGAGGCCATTACAGGTATTTGATCATCATTGCTCTTATGTTATTTTGGTAGATCTTTGCAATATAATTTGAAAGCATGAAGGATGGGTGAGGGGATCAGTTTAGAGGTTTTTACAATTATCTAAGAAAGAGGTTATGAAGTGCTAAAGCAAGGTTGTAGAGGTGGAAGTGAAGACATTAAAAATAAATATATTTGCTAAGGAGGAATTTTTAGTAAATGATGCATCTAATCTGTTGCCCAAATCCAGGGCTGAGCAATCCAGCCACCACCCAAGCTTTGCATACGTGGAGGGCAACTTCAGCAGCCTTTGTGGATATTCTGACCCAGGTAGGTGGATAAGACATGAAGTCCCTCGTATTTGAGACCTCATTCATATAATATAGAAGTTTCTTCAAAAGGCATTGGAAGCCCGACCTGCATGGCTCAGTGGTTGAGTGTCAACCTATGACCTAGGAGATCATGATTCGATTCCTGGTCAGGGCATAAGCCCTGGTTGCGGACTAGGTCCCCAGTAGAGAGTGTGCAGAAGGCAGCTGATCAATGATTCCCTCTCATCATTGATGTTTCTTTCTCTGTCTCCTTCTCCCTTCCTCTCTGAAATCAGTAAAAACATCTTTAACAACAACAATTAACAAGCACTGGAAGAAATAATGAAATGTTAGAAACAAACAGAAATTAAGTAGGCAGAGGAAAAAGTGTTTCCTTCTCTGAGGGTGATGCATCAGGAGGTATAGACAGATGCTATAGAGGCAGAGCAGTTGCAGAAAGAAGGAATTACTAGACATGTTTAGTTTGCCAGTTCAGGTATTCCCCTTCCTGTTGTCATTCACACCACAGTGATGTGTCTTGACATTCTCTAGAACCTACTTCCTTCCAGAAGGCTCTGTTACATGCATAGTAGGAATGATTGGCCCCAGGCCCTCCAAAACCCTACTGCTTGGCCAGTGAGCCTCCAACCCCAGAGGCCATGAAACTCACATTCCACCCCCTGTTGTAGGGTCGCCTCCAGGCCTAGCTCTACTAAAGGGAACTGTGGGGAAGTCAGTGTGGGATTTGAGGAAGGGAGAGTCCAAGAATTGTGGAGCTGCTGACCACAAACAAGTCCCGGGGTTAAGTAACAATGTGCCCTTTGATTTAAGCCATTGCTAGTTGGGCTTGGTAAATGGTTGTCTCCTAACTGTTAGAGTCTCATTCAAAGAGCATTTGAATTGCTTTTGCACTTGAATCTGAACTGGCCTTCCAACCCCTGGTAGGAAATTGCACTGAAGCAGTAAAGGATTTTCATTCTGTACCATTACTTCCAAGAGAAATGGAAAGCATGTATAGAATTAATAAGTTAGCATTATAATGTAATTTCCAAAATCTCACTCAAAATCATTCTTCCACTTGATTTCAAATAGTGACTCCAATAAAACCTCATTTTCATAACACCAACACAAACTTATCAATGGCTGGTTATTTATCAGCACATTATTCTTTCAGTTCTTAAAAGAGTGATAAGCAATTTATTCGTTCAGTAGTAGCTATTTTCTCCTTTGGGTTTCTTTCGTTCTTGAAACAAATTAGTGAATTTACTCAGAGTTGGCATGAGCAAGATGCTCTTAAACAATTAGAAATATATAATTATAAGAAAGCTTTGGGAAGAACAATGTTTTTTAAAAAATTACAGATCTCTTTGCTTTCCTTCAGGCCATCTTATTCAAAGACTGTCTCATGACAACAGATGGCACATTTTTAAACCAGACATTGGGAGAGGTGCATCTTGTTTGGCCCAAGTGGGAATTTACTTTGAATTCCATTGACCTGATATCCTATAGGTCAGTACATGAGTTGTTAGCTTCTAGGGTTTTAAAAAGTTTCTCTAGGTCTTGGCAAAAGTAAATCCTATTTCAAGGACTTCATCTGTGAGTTTTTCTAAAATAGAGTTGATCTGAGAGGTCAGATAAAGAGTAGAGCTTCAGATTAAATTTGTTAATTGACCTCTTAATGTTGCACTATTTCTGTTCTTAGATCTTTGTTCTTAAAAGACTATTTTCCTTTTCCTCTCTTGCCTTAGATACCTTTTTAAAATCCCTGCTGATTCCCATGGGCAGCCATGGGCTGGATATCACTTCACCGTGTGACCCTTTATCTGGGGTCAGCCATCAGATAAAGCCCCGTGCTGCCAGGGAGCACACGTCAGACTCAGAGACCTGCTCTGTGTCATCTCCGTAGCTGGGTTAGATGCACCATGGCTTAAAGGGCAACCTGGGACAGAGTGGAGCTGGGAAGACTCAGCACCTCAGTTGAAATGAGTAGCATTCCCTGACGATGACCCAGTCTTAGGAAAAGCTTTCTCAAAAGACAAAAGAGAAAGAGTTACGTTTTCTTTCTTAAATGTAAAGTAGCAAGTTTCTTATATCTGATTTATTTTAAAAAAAGTGTCCCTTCAGTATTTATAACATTTCTGTGGACCCAAGTTCCTAGTTACTTTTGAACTGGACAAATGAATTCACAGCGTTGATCAGGGATACGTTGCTCTTCACATGAAATTTAGTAGAGTTTGCACCATACTAGCTCTGGCCTTGGAAGAAACAAAGACAGATATATCAGAAGTTTATCCCCTTATCTTTTCACGGGAACAGAAAACACAGTCAAGACACTGGCAACAAAACTCATTTTGAACTTGTAGTTACAAGGTTTAAATTAAACCTCATCATTTTATCAGAAATGAACTCTTTTAAATTTATTCCAACACTAAGTCAGGGCTTATGGTAAGGACAGATTTGTAGGAAACATTGCTGAGATGTTATTTTGAGCAGGAATGGGCATGTGACCATTTTTTTCTGTAATTTTTGAGACTGAAGTCCCTGATAACATCTCTCAAAGTTTGAGTAAGCAGAATTGCTCAGATTCACTTTTCAGACTTCTTTTTCTATTGAAATTCTATGGGAAAACAAGAACCAGATGTCTTTTAAAGGTAGGAAAATTCCAAACAGCCTATTCTTCTAGGAGTAGGTACCCTAGGATTTATTATGACTGTGGTAGTTTCAGAGCCAAATGATAAGTAATAAGATTCTGTGGATAAAGTATTTCATCGTAAATGTTCCTACCTGACCACTCATTTTTAGAACAACCCTCATCTGTGAATTGATGATATGTGAAACTTGAACTTAAGGAAAATATACGATTGTAATTTAACATTTGCACAGTGCACATTAGTGGCTAGTGCCAGACACTGCTCCAGGAACTTCCACCCCTGGAGGAGCTAAGCTCACCATAGGGTGAGTAGTTTTTCTTTAAGTAGTTTCCTTCTGACGGTCTCACTGAGCAGTAGGTCTCTGCTTTAATAATTAAGTCCGACTTAAAAATATTTCAGAGCAGACACAGGTTCTTTGAAATTAGATCCAAAAGAGAAACTAACAAGGCAATTGACTTCTATGAAAAGAAACAGAAAGAAAACAAATCTATGTGCAGAATAAAGGAAAACAGAGTGGCCCGCTGTGTTTTATGACTGCATGTTTTTCCAACACATCCTAAAATAATGGCTTGTAAGATTTTCCTCCCTCTTGTTCTTCGTGAGACAAAGATTCTGCACACATCCAAATACACTGAGGTTACTGGCCGGGAACACCGTCATTTGCAATTAAAGATCAGGTGCAAACGGAATACTTTTTTGCGGGGGGATTCCACAAGAAATAGATATTAACATAAGACACATTTGCCAAAATAACTGTTGGGAAGAAATGTATTTGGGCTTCTCTTTTTGTTTTTTATTACTGTTACTAGAGGCCTGGTGCATGAAATTCATGCACGAAGGGTGGCGGTGGGGGAGTCCCCTCAGCCCAGTTTGCAATGACTCCAGCATCCCTTGCCTCGGCCTCTGACCTGAGGCCCCTCCCTTCCCTCCATGCAGCTGGGGTGTGGACACGGGGCTCGTGTTGCTGGGGGCAAGGCGAGCCCAGCATCCTGCGCACAGGCCTCTGGCCAGAAGCCCCTCTCCTCCCGCTGTACAGCTGGGGTGCAGACGCTGGGCTCATGTTGCCAGGGCAACACTGCCAGCATCACACCCCAGCCAGTATGGATGCTGCCATCTTTGTCAGGGAATGATGGTTAATTTGTATCTTACTCTTTTATTAGATAGGATTAGGAAGATGAGGGTGCATTATTTTATTTGGAAGAAAGAGGCCAAGAAATGGAAGAAAAAACAGATACCTAAAAAATCACACATATTTAATTCACTCTTTGAGGCACTGAGTAGCTATGCTTCCTTTCAGTGTCCCAGAAATGCAGAGAAGGAACAAATCCTGTCACTGATCTTCAGTACACCTGCAGGTTAAATCATAGCTACCTGTGCCCACTTTCTGTGTGGGAGGCAGATGTTTACTTATCATCACTCTCTTCCTCCCTGTCACCTGCGTATGAGGGATAATACAAGTTACCACTGAAGTATTTAGAGACCCAATACCTGAGCTCCTGCCTCCCTCTTTCCCCATTTGCTGCAGGCTATTTCTGTAGGAATTATATGCATTTTATTTGAAGGTATAAAGGAAGATCAATGGAAAAGTATTATTGTTGATTCTGGGAAATATAATTAAAAACAAAATCTTCTTCCAACCCAGAAAACCACTTCATAAAGGTAGTAAAGAAAGAAAACAGTTTTACTATTGAATTAGCCTTAAACCAGAATGTGATGCACACCGCAGGCCATCTGCTAAATAATTGCAAAGAAAGAAATTTCACCCGTTATATAGCCAAGCTGAAACAACCGATTGCCTCATGTTCTCCAGATGGACAGTAACTAGTCCTCAAGTTGACAGCACTGTTTGTCACACATGGTTCATCCTAAATACACTTGGATGGGGGATCATCTCTGTGCTAGTTCACCAGCTTTATCCAAAGGAAAAATAAGCCCCTCATCTCTTCCTGAAAGGAGAGCGTTTTGCAACTTGGAGTCAGTTGTTCATCAAAGTGAGGTCCCTGTCCTCCCACTTAGCCTGGGAGATCCGGACACCTTTGCCTGCATGATTGTCTTTCCGAGACGGCACCCAGGTCCCTGAGAAAGCATGTAAAAAGACTTACAAACATTTCAAAAAGACAGAGGGAGAACTCACAGTTACATGTTATCTTAAGTAAATTGTCTAGGAAAAGAAGGAAATATTTTTATTTCCTTATTTTCAACTAGTAGCCCAGCACATGAATCCTTGCATGAGTAGCTTGCTGCTACTTGCCTCAGCTGGCCACCCCACCTACCGCTGCTGGTACCTCTCTGCTGCTTGTAGCTCACTGCTCCACCCTCCTATAGCTCTCTCCGCTCTTAGCTCACTGTCCTGCCCTCCTGTAGCTCTCCATGGCTTATAGATCAGTCGTGACATTACAGCATCCTGGCTAAATTGCATATTCCTCTATTAATATATTAGATAGGAGAATTAAGCCTTTTAATTTTAATTTGTTTTTGCCCTTATGCTGAGGGAGTTCAAAGATATATTAAAGATCTTTTTTTAACATATATTTTATTGATTTTTTTTCAGAGAGGAAGGGAGAGGAATAGAGAGTTAGAAACATCAATGAGAGAGAAACATCAATCAGCTGCCTCCTGCACACCCCCGACTGGGGATGTGCCTGCAACCAAGGTACATGCCCTTGACTGGAATCGAACCTGGGACCCTTCATTCCACAGGCCGACGCTCTATCCACTGAGCCAAACTCGTCAGGGCTGTTAAAGATCTTTAAAAGTTAAATTGAAATTAAATATTTTAAAAATTTTTAAATTAAACTTATTGGGCTGACACTAATTAGTAAACTTATATAGTTCTCAAATGTACAATTCTATAATAAATTATCCATGTATTGCATTGTGTGCCCACCACCCAAAATCTAATCTCATTCCATCACCATGTATTTAGCCCCCTTTACCCTGTGGTACCACACCCCCTTTTCCTTTGGTAACCACTATACTGTTGTCTGTGTCTTAAGTTTTTGTTTGTCTTGTTTGTTCATTTGTTGCTTTCAGTTTTATATCCCACATATGAGTGTCACATGTAATATATTTAATAGCTATCATTTACTCTTCTAAAAGTTTCAAAAATAAATAGCATATAATGTATTTGTTTACAGAGTCTGAAAATAAGCAGAATGAAAAGTATAGGAGTAGAGTAGAACATGAACAGATTCATGCCATTTTTGTAGGGGCCATTCTTTGAATCAGCCATTAATATTTCACCAATGAAATATCCTCCTGTATAGTAAAAGCCTAATATGCAAATTGCCCCCTTGACAGGGGGTTCGACCAGGAGTTGAACCAGGTCTCAGGACTGAAAGGGAGGTGCCCTGGTCAGCAGCTGGCAGCCGCTAGGGACCCTTCTCATGCACAAATTTCATGGACTGAGCCTCTAGTTATACTATATAAAAGCATTTAAAAGAACTTTTAAATCATTCCTCTGTCAAGCAGACAACTAACATCTATAATTCAAGCTCAAAACCATGAAACAGAGTTCAGTTAGGGTTAGGGTTAGAGTGAGAGTTAGGTAGACTCCCAAGTTTAGATGATTCATGAATGTGTCTGAGTAACCCAGCGATCTCAATAAGTCACATCCCTACTTTTCAGCTTTTGTTGTGAATCCTTATTCCCCTCTGGCCTTTAGAAATGCACTGCTAGAAAGTTGCAATTAATTGCTCAGAAGGCTGAAATTGCCCTATGCCTGTTATCTTTATGAAATGCAAATTACAGATTCAGAAAAATAAAATGGTAACTGTAAGCATAGAAAATGGTTGTTGTCGATGGAAATACCTTGAAAGTCAGAACATCCAAGAAGATTAGGGAGGGAATGACTTTTTTTTTTTTTTAATTAAACTTTCTCAATACTAAGCCCTTATGAAACTTTTTTTCTTCATTTGAAGAAATAATTTTTTAATCTATAATACTTGCATGAAAGCAGCTTTGAGCTTTCAAAAGAGAACAGAATTGTTTCAAAGCAGGACCTGCTGCTGAGAAATACAATATCGCCTCATTAAAATGACAGCCCCCAGCTGGGTAGGGTTACTGGCCAAGGTCAAAAAGAAGAGTGAGCATTCATTAAGATTTTTCTCACTAAAGACTCATTTTTAAATCGTTCCCTTTAAAATTGTATCTGAACTCTAAACCTGTGATCATCTCCTCTTTCAAACACTAAATGGTCCGCTTCTCTCTGTCTTGTCTGGGCCTGAACTAAATATCAATACTTTTCTCCTCCCAAGTTGGGGTGAAGGGCACTGTCAGAAATCAATGGGAGGTCTGGAGGTTGCAGAAGGTTTGAGTTGAAACCATGTAGTTCAATTTGTCATAATGAGGTTTTTGTGTTTTTGTTTTTGTTTTTTTTTCAAATCTTAGTGTAGGTAATCAAGAAATTTTCATGGTATAATTCATATATTGTAACTTCTGTAATGTTTATATTTACATAAACATATGTTTAACAGTACATTGCAAAATATATGTTTTCCAGAATTAAAGTTTATTTTAAAATATGAGCATCCCATAGTCACTTCTCTGAGAAGTGTCAGTTCTAGTTAATTAGGCTTGAGGAAACCAAACGTCTCCATGCCTGTGCTAGAGTAAGTAATGACCAGGAGAGATACTATTCCCTCTTTAGTACAATCTGTTAATTCCACTGAGCAGGTGTTCAAACATCACTTTCCTCCAAAATACTTTGAAAAAATTCATGACTATTTGTCAAAAACATACAAAATGGTTAACAAATGTGCCTATTCACTCAAAGCAATAAAAAAAGTTAGTGTTGAATTGGATTTTGTTTTCCAAGAACTAGAATTGTGTTTTTTTTTTCACTTCCATCTTTTTATTCTTTTTAAAAAATTATCTTTATTGTTTAAATTATTACAGATGTTCCCTCTTTTCCCCCCATTGACCCCCTCCTACTCCTCCCTCATGTCCCCCGCCCCAGGCCTTCACCCCACTATTGTCAGTGTTCCTGGGTTATGCATGTAAGTTCCACTTCCCCCTTACTACAGCTTCTCATTTCAGCAGTAAGAGGGGGGTGTATCAACATTTAGGGCCAGTCTGTGCACTCTGGATACCTCAAGTTGTCAAAATAAGTGCTATGATTGTAAATGTGATCCTTCTTCTGGTATTCCTCAGTTATAACCAGGAAGATTAAAAGATGAAACTTCAACTACCCTGAGTTTAAGGCTTAATGTCTGAGGCTTACTTTTAGATTTTTGAAATTTTCATGTAATCATTCCGTAAACATTCATTGCTAGCTTACTAATGTTGAAGAAATAAAGGTATCATGCAAACTGGTGCATCCACTGTGGAGAACCGTATGGAGTTTCCTCAAAAAACTAAAAATGGAACTTCCATTTAACCCAGTGATCCCACTTCTAGGAATATATCCCAAGAAACCAGAAACACCAATCAGAAAGGATATATGCACTCCTTTGTTCAGAGAGCACAATTTACCATAGCTAAGATTTGGAATCAGTCTAAGTGCCCATCAGCAGATGAGTGGATTAGAAAACTGTGGCACTTCTACACAATGGAATACTATGCTGCTATAAAAAGGAAGGAACTCCTACCATTTACAACAGCATGGATGGAGCTGGAGAGCATTTTGCTAAGTGAAATAAGTCAGTCAGAGAAAGATAAATATCACATGCTCTCACTCATTTGTGGATTATAATGAACAACATAAATCAATGAACAAAAACTGATTTAGAAACAGAGAAGCATCGATCAGATGCTGAAAACTCAGAGGGAAGGTAGGGGAGGGTGGGGTAAGGGGTAGAGATCAACCAAAGGACTTGTAAGCATGCATATAAGCATAAGTGATGGATGTGGACAACAGGGGGTGAGGGTGAGGGCAGAATTGGGGGGATGAGGGGATATTGGGGGGATAAGAACACATTTGTAATATCTTAATCAATAAAGGAAAAAAAAATCTATGGCACGCAAAACCAGGAAAAAAAAAAAAAGAAATAAAGTATCATGGGTGAGAATAAGACTTGACCTCAAGGAAAGCTCACAGCAAACAAGGAAAGGGAAACATCTTTCTTACAATTTGACCCAATGCACTATCATAATTGAAGGAGGAATGACCTTCAATGACAGAGATTTGGGAACCCTGACCTGGCCCCGGCGAGTCAGAAACACCCCCAGAGGAGGGTGTGGGAACTGGCTCTTCATACTAGAAGGGTTATCTATGGTTGCCTGGTGGAGAAAGTATGGATGGATGTTCCCAGGAGAAGGCACAAACCTGCAGCTATAGAAAGGTGTGGATGTTCTGAAAAGTGAGTTGTGGGTGGAGGGACAAGAGATGAAGTTGAAAGGTAGGATGGGTCAGATTGAAAATTTTTTCCTAACAATTTTACAACTTCAGATGAATGGGCAGATATAGGCTGAAGGAGAGACACTGAACTCAGTTTTGAAGGTGCTGCATTCCAGTTGCATGTGTAGGTTTGACCGTTATTAGGAGTTATTCTTCGAGGCTAAAGAGAGAGATTGGGTTAATAATAGAGACCTCAGAACAGTTTGAAGCCTTGGGGATGAATAAGATCACGTCTGAAGAAAGAGTGCGACAGATCTAGTCACCAAATAGCTTGGAATGTCAGACACTAGTTCATAATTAGTATAATGTAGCAATTCAGAAAAATGACAACGTAATTCGATCGACTGGACAGCTCCTCTTTTCTTTTAAATTAATGTGGTGTAAAAGCGATTTGCATAGATTTTCCTCAACCATCCCAACGCACGCTAATGGGAGCAGGCATAGTATAAATTTCACCTCTGGGGTAAGAGAGTAATTTAGATTTTGTATTCTTGACTGGTGACTGTCAGAAAAGGACTGCCAACTTTGCCAATTGGGTGGCTATTATGTAATTTAGATACAATAAATCTAAGACAAGCAATTTCCCTCAGAACCTTGCGTGGCCTCCTTAGCAGAGTCGTTTTCAGTCTGCTTGAGCTATATTTAAGCCACAGGGCTAGATGAGAGTTTAGAGAGGAGACCCCAAGGACTGGATTGGCTCCACTTTCGCTTCAAACACAATTTTGTTTCCATTCACAGGAAATGTGTGGTAAATTTATTCTAAGCCATCAGTTCATGATGTGGAGTATTTAAAGGAGTGTTTCCTTTTGCTTTGTTTTCCACCAAGTAGTAGAGGCTATTGTAATAGAGTGGTCATCTCTTCTCCTGCTTCCTGTGTGGGAGACTTACAGGGAAAGTGAGCTGGGGCTTGAGTCGGCTTTATAATCTACTAGAGGCCTGGTGCACGAAATTTGTGCACAGGGGGCAGAGGGAGCGGAGCAGGGCTCCTCAGTCTAGTCTGCCCCCTCTCACAGTCCAGGACCCCTCAGTGGATGTCCTACTGATGGCCACAGTCTGGCAGCAGAGACTCAGAGCAGATGCCGTGTGTGTGTGTGTGTGTGTGTGTGTGTGTGTGTGTGTGTGTCCCAGCCTGGGGCCTTCCCCCACCTGCACAGGAGGTTCGGAGCAGGCATCTTGTGTGTGTGTGTGTGCGTGTGTGTGTGTGTATGTGTGTCTGCTGGAGGCATGCCGCCAGCCACACTGAAGAGGCTTGGAGCAGGCACCCCTCTGTGTTGATCTCTCAGGCTCCTGGCCTCACCTGCATGTTGTTCTCTCCCTTGAGCTGTGGCCAGGGCTGGGTGCTGTCTGCTGGCCATGCTTGCCTGCTCCTGGATCACCAGATCACCGTGCTGACCAAGGAGCAAACCCTGCTGCTTGCTGCCAGGAGTCTGTGCATGCCTGCTCACATGCCAGTCACAGAGCAAGGCCCTGCTACTTGGCCCTACTGCCTGGCCCTGCCCCTGTGTGCCTGCTCGCAACACTGTTGGGGGGGGGGGTGGAACAAGGCCCTGCAGCCTGTCTCTGCTTGTATGTGCTTCCTCAAACCTGATTGTGGCTAGGGCAGGAGCAAGGTCCTGAAGCTGTCCTTGTGTGAGCATGCCTCCTCAAACCCAATTAGGGGGAGGGGGAGCTGGAGCAAAGTCCTGCTTGCCTATCTCTGCCCGTGTGTGCCTCCTCAAACCTGATGGCAGCAGGGGCAGGAGCAAGGCCCTGCTGCCTGTCCCTGCCATGTCTAACCAATAGCAGCCGGGCAGGAGCAAGGCCACACCCACTGACTGCCCCCACTGCCTCCCACCCCTGCCACTGCCCACCCTGTCCCTGCCACTGCCCAATCTGCTGCCCACCCAGCTCCCACTGCCTGCCCCGGCCCGCCGCTGCCCCTGCAGCGCCGCACCCGCCACTGCTTGCTCTGTGGCTGCCGGCCTCCATCTTGGCTGGGTTAATTTGCATACAGCTGCTCTGATTGGCTGGTGGGCATGGCTTGGCTGGTGGGAGTGGCTTAGACATCTCAGAGAGATGGTTAATTTCCACATTACTCTTTTATTAGAGTAGATAAGCTAAAAGTAGCAAGAAAATAATAACAAATTTTTATATACTGCACCCTGTGTGCCAGGTATCCTCCAAACCCTGTGCTGGAATGAACTTCCTGACAGGCCGTGGCTCAGTGGTTGAGCATTGAACTATGAACCAGGAGGTCAAGGTTCTATTCCTGGTCAGGGCACATACCCAGGTTGTGGGCATGCAGGAGGCAGCCAATCGATGCTCTCTTATCATTGATGTTTCTATCTCTCCCTTCCTCTCTCTGAAATCAATAATAAAATAAAATAAAATAAAATAAAATAAGCCTCCTACTTGGCCCTGGACCTGTGAGCTGGGTCCTAACATGAAGGAGAAGCAAAGATGTGAGTCACCTGGAGCAGGGAGCCTAACCTGGGCCATTGGGATCCAGGGTCCACATAATGAACTAACTCTGCGCTCTGCCTGAACACCTACTGTGTGCCAGAAACCCTTCTAGACTCCAGTGAGACCACAGTAAACAAAGACAGACTATGTCTGCCAGCACCCAACTCCCTGAAACTTACATGCTGAGGGTGAGGAAGTGGGACTATGATTTAAATAATACTTTGGGTAAGAGAGTGTTACACATAACTTATGACCAGGATGTTTAAACTGGCTAACATATTCTTTTCGGAGGGAAATAAGCCATTAGTTCAATGTGATAAACTGAGTTAATTAAAATTTCCTTTTCAGGCATATATTGGCTAAGAAGACATATTTTCTTTTAATCCCCCTTTACTATATAAATCTAATGCCAGGCTTCCAGTGCCAAGACCAGTTTAATTCATTTGCTCTATTACACATTAAAAGAAAGAACTTTTGTAACATATACGCTGTCTGCTACTTGGGACAACCGCAACTGAATTGATGAACTTTATAGAATGATGTGTTGCTATGGCAATGTGCCGCCCAGTGAGTGGAAGAGGATATTTCATCTTTACTTCACTCCTAATGTTTGGAAAGGTAACAGATGCAAATGCAAAAGGTTTCCTTTTTCTCTGCAGTAACTCAGGGTCAGTGAGGAAAGCACTAAAACTGCCTCTCCCATATAGCAGGGGGGAACGAAATTGGGACACACATAT
>PVJC01021636.1:0-28051 GCA_004026665.1 Murina feae
GACAACACAATATCCTTTGGGTGACAATGTTGCTGTACCAACTCTTGAGCATTCTGTCGTGCTATGGTGTGTTTTCTAGCCCCAGTCGTCTGTGACTCTGTCAGCCCTTCTATTGCTTTGTTACTAGACCCATTCCTATTTTAAATGCTATGTACATCAGTCATGCCTCCATTCATACCCCCATTTTCTTTGGACAAACGGTAGATACAATCTGGACAAGCTGCCTATCACAGCATTTAAAGCACGCTTTTCCTTGTCATCTGCCTGGACTTGCCTGCATTGCTGATGGTACTTTTTCTGGCCAGATTTGTTAGTGAAGTGACCAAAAGTTCCAAGAACCATTTGCTCTTGTGAGATTTCTTTCAGCTGGTTCGTTCTCCACATTGATGAAGTTCAGAGCGTTTAGAAAACCATCTGAACTCTTGGGATTTCATTTGAACCAAAACCCAAACTTTGAACCTTTTTTGGCTTTACACATCACAAGTAAATGTGTCCCCTGCCTTGATATTATTCCCTCTGGTTCCCTCCTGACTCTTTGTCCCCTGAATACAACTGAACAGTTAGTTGGAGATCAAAACTAGATTCAAGGGTCACCTCTGATTGATGACCTTCTCTCTACAACAACCACTTTAATTAAAGACGACATTGACGAGCAGCCACTTTTCCATGGACCCTTGGATGTATTCTTAAGACACATTTTTCTGTTCCACAGCATCCACAAACCCTTGCTCTAAAGAGTAGCAAGTCCCAGAGGATCACAGATCTTAACCCCACGATAGGCCAACCCATTTATGCTGGCTACTAATAATGACATGTTTATAATGGTGCTATTCATCCTAGAGGCCCAAGCGCAGCACTTCACTGACCACATATGTGCCCTTTATGTGGGCATGTGTCTATATACAACAACATATCACAACTGCACAAAGGTCTTGACTGCTGTGGCTTTCATCAGCCCTTTCTTCCTTTTGCTCAGCTTCAGGGTCTGATCCCTGAGATTAGGGGAACCACAGCAGACTCCACTTTATCACTAGGTTAATAAAAAATATATATTTGAACAATTGGGAGTCCAGCTTTGTTGCTTATTAGGGTCTGTGTACACCAGCCATGATGCTGTAAAGCGAGTTGAGAGAGACCTTGTGAAATACATATTTAATAGTGGGAACTCTCCTCCCATTTTATCTCTTCCCCTTCTCTCCTTCCATTTAATGAACCAATTATCCTGACAAGGAGGAGAATGCTCCCTTCCCAGCTCCCTCTCACTCTGAGCCTTTATTCCCTGTTTCTCTAAAGTGCTGCCTAATTTGGCATAAGACCCTATTGTAAGTTATTTTTATATTCACCATGAATTGTGTAAAATTGTTGCAGCACTTTGGAATTTTTTCATTTTAAGCAAGGAGATAATATTTTATTCCCACTTGAGTGACAGATAAGATGTGACGGTAAGAAAATGTCCAAACCTGAATATACACTTAATTGTCTTCTTTTCATTTAACAATATCACAGTTTGTTTTCTCTAAAAGATTGAACACAAAGAAAAACATGTAGACTACACATTCATGGGTTTCCACTTCTGTTTTTGTTGAAATGTTTAAAATGTAGCAAATCTAGTTTTCTTATTGAAGACTTTGTAGCTATTCATTAGTCATGATGAAGCATGATATAACTTTATTAATTTGCACATTTATTTACATGTATAAAAATCTATGGATTGCCAAATGTTTTGAGGATAAAAATGGAAGCAGATTTCAATAGTGCTATCAACATACTTATTCTTAAGAATTGTATGTTCTCTATTTGATAAATACTTTGCTTATTTATCTATTTTGCATAGTGTAATCTGAATTACATAATGGTTGCTCTTTGTCTTATATGCAAAGTGGAGCAAAAATAAGTTTACAGTTGTGAGTATGCAAAAAACAGAGTTTTTCTTGTATTATTTACTAGAGGCCCAGTGCACGAATTCATGCACAGGTGAGATCCATCCAGCCCAGCTCCAATTGGGGTGGATTGGGCCAGCCTATTGAGAGGAGGAGATGGCAGGAGGTTAGACAACTGGCCTGCCCTGATCAGGGCCTGATCAGGACTGGGCTGGCTGGGGGGAGGGGCTAACAGCAATTGGCCAGTGGGCCCTGCCCCTGATTGGGGTGAGGAGTCTGATTTGTGGGGGCTAGCCATTAGGAGGGTCTGTGGACAGAGGGCTGGTCTGACCCACCTCTGAATGGGATGGGGGGACCAATCTGGGGTGGGGCCAGGTGGAAGGAGGAGCTGCAGGAGGTTGGCCAGCCTTACCCCCTATTGGGATGGGGGTGCTATCGGAGGTGGGGTCAACCAGGAGAAGGGCTGTAGGCTGATTGGGGTGGTGAGGGCCCATGGTAGGTGGGGACTGACTGGGGGGAAAGGCTGCAAGAAGTTGGTCAGCTGTCTCCACCCCCTATTGAGGTAGGGGGGCAATAAGGGGTGGAGCCAGCTGGAGGGAGGGGCTGTGGGACAATGGGGGGCATTGGGGCAATAAGGGGCAGGGGCTTGCCAGAGAGAGGGGCCATGCTACCCCTGCTCAGGTGCTTTGCTGGCCCCCAGTGGGCATCATAGCAACTGGTCATTCTGGTTGTTTTGGCATTCTGGTCACTGGCTTTTTATATATATTTAGATTTATTATTGTGTTATTTTCCATACAAAAAAAACTGTAAACCCTCTTTTGCCACATCCTGAAGATTTAAAACTTTTTATTGTCTCTATAGATAAACTGAACTGAGTGACATTTGTTATGATATCTTTAATTAGAAGAACTGTGATCAGCTTAATTTATAATCAGTAATGTGTACTAGGCATTCTGATAGAAGATAGTTTCAATAAAATGAAAAAAAAATACAGCTTCTATCCTTAAGATGATTTAGACAAGTGGGATGACAGTCTTTCTGAATTTACAGGTATTGTTGGAGAAATATGGAAGATATACCTGCTTTTTTTTTTTTTTTTTTTTTTTTGCAGTCCCAACATTTCTTATTTTTGTAGCAATAGTTAGATTTACTAAATAGTTAGATTTAAAGAATTGCTTGCTCCTCTGACATCATTCTATTTAGTCAGGGAGGGATTGATTCTACTTTCTTCTTCTAATAGGCAGCTTAGGTCCCAGTCCTGGCCAATCAGATAATTCCATCCTCCTAGCCACAAAAAATGGATAAATATCACAACAACCAATCAGAATGTGTCCTGGGAATTTTTCTAGAGCTATTGAGTAAAAGTATGCTCTTCTCAGTGAGTATGCTAGGTCAACAGAAGGTCAATGTGAGGCCCTTGCTGACTACATTTCAAGATTAAGCCACTATGGCAAAAGCAGTGTTGTAAGTTAGAAAATCCACCTCTGACCGGTTTGGCTCAGTGGATAGAGCATCGGCCTGCAGACTGAAGGGTCCCAGGTTCGATTCCGGTCAAGGGCATGTACCTTGGTTGTGGGCACATCCCCAGTAGGGGGCATGCAGGAGGCAGCTGATGGATGTTTCTAACTCTATCCCTCTCCCTTCCTCTCTGTAAAAGATCAATAAAATATATCTAAAAATAAATAAATAAAATAAAATACTCTTTAAAAAAAAGTTAGAAAATCCTAATAACATCACTTAAATATTTGGATCTAGCCATAACTAAAGCCAGAAATTCTATGAACTTTTTATTGGATTAGCTAAAGCATATACATATGCATGTGTTTAGTTTGATGCAGTTTTAATTGGTACCTATAGATGGCAAATAAAAAAAAATTCCAAGAACATGGGGCCAAAGAGGAGGCAGTGAAAGATTTCTGGAAGATATTTCAGATAAAGTGTTTATGCCCTACTAAAAGCCCAAGTGGCGATGTTGATTTCATTTAAGTCTAGAGATCAATGTTTTCTGTTTGTTTGTTTTGTTTTTTAAATCCAAGAGCTAGTTTTACCATTTAAACTAAAGACCATGAAAAATTTTTATTGGAAAATGTGTATGCAATATTCCTGTTCTTATATACCTGCTTCCTATTTATTGAGTTCTTAGTCATCGAATAACTTTTTAAGTGAGAATTTGATAAGCTCAGAGCTGCTAATTACATTTAGTAGACACAAAAAATATATGCTGAATGTATTCTGTCTTACTATCTAAGACATTACATAAAACTTTGCTCTAAAAAAAGGAATTGTGCCAATTAACGATATTTAAATGTCAAGACAATGAACTATTTGTTGTGAATTAGCGCTTCAGGACAGCTTACAGACTAAGTGAGATTTTCTGATCCCTTCTAGCTCTACAATCCCTTAAGACTACAAGACTGTCTTCCTTTCCCCAGGACATTACTAACTAAGGTTACCACATGGGCAGTTCTGAGCTTTGGTAAGTAAGCCATGCTCGAAACTTGAGGATGCCCATTATTCTAAAATGGAAGATTCTCTTCCTTTTGTGTTTCATGGGCTTCATCATCAAAAACATGGAATGAAGCATAAAAACTGAAAGTTGTAACATAATGAGCCCTGAAAATGGACCACTTATATTCCATCCAAATCCTCTTGTACCTGTCTCTTTCTCCACAGTGACCAGCTGAGCAAGCTTTGGCCAGCTTTGTGCAGATGCAACCAGAAGGGGCTTTGTTTTGAGCACTCCCACTGGCATTCCTCTTGCTTCTTGTTCTGGGGAGTTTGTGGGAACCATTTCAATATCCATACTTGTACAAACAGAAAGTGCAGGAAACTTGACAGTAGGCGACAAGTGTAGGTGAGCACATGCTTCCGCTTTCTTGGTCCAGGAAGATAGTTCTGAGAAGCACTTCTTATGGCTATTCAGATCATAAGGGAGATTAGGTTTCCCATAGCCACTGAGCTCTATACCAATTTGACAAACATTCTAGCATTTTTTAATTTTTTTTTTGCTGAGTCCCACCACTCCATCTTCACAACTTTGTGGGGGTTTTTCCCCCCTAAAAGAACAACCTACACATAAATCTTGCCACATTTTCTGTTTTGGGAGTCAGAGAGAACCCAGGCTTCAGTTGAAAATATTTTTTTTTCTTTAGAAGTCATCTAAAGACACCTGTTTTCAAATGACAGCATTCTTATAACTACTTTGGCATTCTGCAATCAATAAAAGCTAAATGGAGGTGAGAAATTGGAAGAGAACTATGTGCTTTTCAAACACTCTTTGAATGACAACATCAAATATCTCAATTGAAAAAAAATATATTGGCAAAAAATGACCTGGTTCTAACCAAAATCTCACAAGACTTATTCTCAACATTATATCCTAGTGAAATTCATTTTACCAAAAACCTAAAATTCATACAATCTTAGATGTTGGTTCCATACTATTCAGCATGTGCATATATCTTTGAAAGATGATGCTCATCTCTGTTGGAACACTAACAGTAATCTGATTATTGTGAGGTTCTACAAGGCAAAAATATAAAGAAATGAATAAAACAGTAACATTTACTGACATAACTTCCCTTGAGAAAGAAATTGACTTTGGAAACCTTATTCAAGATCATATTTTAAACATGACATCAAGGGGTCTATTGTTAGATTTCCTAGGTCTGAATCCCTGCTTTAACGTTTACTAGCTTTGTGAGCCTGGACAAGATATTTAACTTCTCTAAGCTCTGGGTTTCTCTTCTGGCATATGGCTATTGCAAAACCTACTTCAATGGGTTCTCTCTTTTTTTAAAATATATTTTACTAGAGGCCCAGTGCACAAAAATTTGTGCACTCAGGGTGGGGAGGAGGGAGGTCCCTCTGCCTGGCTTGTGCCCTTTTGCAGTCTGGGAAGCCTTGAGGGATGTCCACCTGCTAGTTTAGGCCCACTCCCCAGGCTATCAGGCCTAAGCTGGCAGTCAGACATCCCTCTGGCAGCCCAGGAGTCCCCAGGGGATGTCCACTTGCCAGCGGGGAGCAGGCCTAAAGTGCAGTCGGACATCCTTAGCGCTGCTAAGGAGGGAGGAGAGGCTCCCACAAGCATTGCTGTACTGGCAGTCTTTTGGCTTGTGGCTGAGCAGAGCTCCCCCTGTGGGAGTGCCCTGACCACCAGGGGCAGCTCCTGCATTGAGTATCTGCCCCCTGGTGGTCAGTGTGTGTCATAGTGACCAGTCATTCCAAATTGTTCTGCTATTAGGGTCAATTTGCATATTAACCTTTTATTATATAGTAGTAGGGGCCCAGTGCACAAATATTTGTATACTCGAGGGGTCCCTGAGCCTGGCCTGTGCCTCTCACAGTCTGGGACCTATTGGGGGATGTCCACCTGCTGGTGTGCCTGTCCAGCCTGGGTGAGGATCTGAGGGCTGTTTTCAGGCTGCTCACATCCCCTTCAGGGTTCAGGTCCCTACTGGGGTGCCTGAGCAGCCTGGGCAGCCTGGGTGAGGGGCTGATGGCCCTTTTCAGGCTGCCCACAGTCCCTTCATGTTCCTGGTCCCTACTGGGATACCTGGTTAGTCTGAGTGAGGGGTTGAGGGCCGTTTTCAGGCTTTCAGGCTGCCCACAGCTCCCATTGACCCAAGGTTCCAGCGAGGCTGGCTGGAAGCAGGTTTCTGGGGTTTATTTATCTTCTATAATTAAAACTTTGTTACCTTGAGCAGAGGCCTAGGCAGGTAAGGAAGCTACCTGTTTGCTTCAGCTCCGTGGCTTCTATAATTGAAACATTGTTGCCATGAGCAGAGACCCAGCCGGCCTAGGCAGGCAGTTGCAATGGAAGCCTCCTGTTTGCTCTAGCTCCATAGCTGCCAGCTTCCATCTTAGCTGAGTTAATTTGCATCCAGCTGCTCTGATTGGCTGGGAGCGTGGCTTGGCTTGTGGGCATGGCTTAGGTGTCTTGGAGTGATGGTTAATTTGCATATTACTCTTTTATTAGAGTAGATTATATAGGATAGAGGCCTGGTGCATGGGTGGGAGCCGGCTGGTTTGTCCTGAAGGGTGTCCCAAATCAGGGTGGGGTTCCCACTGGGGTGCTTGGCCAGTTTGGTTGAGGTGCTGACGGCTGTTTGTAGGCTGGCCACAGCTCTCATTGACCCAACATCCCAGCAAGGCTGGCTGGAATCAGGTTTCTGGGGTTAATTTATCTTCTATAATTGAAACATTATTGTCTTGAGTAGAGGCTACAGAGGGCCTAGGCAGGCAGTTTCCTCCATTCCTGCTGCAATGGAAACCTCCTGTTCGCTCTAGCTCCGTGGCTACTGGTCGCCATCTTGACTGGGCTAATTTGCATAAAGCCACTCTGACTGGCTGGTGGGTGTGGCTTGGCTGGTGGGCGTGGTTTAGGTGTAAAAGAGTGCAGGTCAATTTGCATATTACTCTTTTATTAGATTAGATTGATTTTTTACAGAGAGAAGGGGAGAGGGATAGAGAGTTAGAAACATTGATGAGAGAGAAACATCAATCAGCTGTCTCCTGCACACTCTATACTGGGAATATGCCCACAACCAAGGTACATCCCCTTGACCAGAATCAAACTTGGGACCCTTCATTCAGCAGGCCGATGCTCTATCCACTGAGTCAAACCAGTTTGGACTCAAGGGGTTCTCTTAAACTATGCTTGACAAAGAGCTGACACTTAATAAATGTGATACGTTTTCCAAGCCAGAAGACAGGGAGTGATTTTATAGTCTAAGGAATAATAATAAATGGTACCTTTGCAAAATGGAATAAGAAAGTAAAAATTAGATAGATGTCAGACATTTTATTCTATATGGAAATGTTGTAACTTTAAAAGGGTGGTGTCTAAATAAAGTATATTTGGTGTTCCAAATATTTAAACTAATTTCTTTAACTCATCTGTTATAAGCATTATATTGCTATAAATATATAAGTTTGAATCCCAGATTCCCTTAATATATTACAACATTTCACCTCTCTTTGCGTTGCATATACAAAACACACACATACACACACACAAACCCCCACACACAGAAAACAAACAAACAAACAAACAAACAAAACAGAAAACAGGTTTGAAAAATGTTTTGTGGAGGGATGCACATTCACCTCCTATCAGAAAGCATAGCTAATTGGCTTGACATCTTAGCTAATGGAAATAAAATCAAAGTTAGAAGTGGAGAAAGAATAATATTTAAATCATGGTAGGGAGAACCCAATAGAAACATTGCAGAAGATTCAATGGCTATTCTAAAGTCCCTCACTAGTAATAAGGGTATCCTTCGGCAAGCCACTTAATTGCTCTAGGGTTCAATTTCCTCTAGCTCAATCTAGTCTAAAACAAATAGGGTGGACTTGATTATTTATGAGGATTTTTTTTTCAATTCTAAAATGTCATTATTCTATAATTTTATGTTCCCTTTTTACAGGATAGATCAAAGCATAGGCAAACTGGTAAACATTGCTTTGCCCACAAGAATGATCATGCAGCAAAATCATTTTTTCCTGACCTTGATCTTGACACAAATAAAAATTCCATCAGAATCACAGAAAAATCGGAGTCCAGTTCATTATGAGGCTTGCTGTGTTTCTTTTGAAAAAGACACATGACATTTGACATTTGGTTTGGGTTTCCTGAAGCTGTAATAACATCAAAACCTGTAGTAGAACTTCACTAATGAGGCTTTAGGCTTGAGAAAGGAGGAAAGGAAACAGACAAGAAAGTTTTGTAATTAGCACATCAATTATTTGCATGTGAGACGGTGCTCTTGAAGTGTTTTAAAAGGAGCTTGAAAATGAATATTCTCATAAATGTGTCCAACACTTACTTGCTACTGGTTTATACCTTTAAACATACTAACATTGGAGAAAAAGGTACTGCCTAAAGATAAATGGTTCTTCAAAACTTTTTCAAATTTTAAAATTCATTTTTTGTAGACATCTAAATAAATTGGTTTGGCCTATACATTTAAAATATTGTTCAATGATATGTTCATAATTAAATAAAAAGTAAGCAAAATGAAGCTTTTGGAAAATGCCCAGTGAAGTACTCTATTTTTTTTTCTCTTAGAAAAATAATCTCTGCAGTAAAAGGAAGAGAGGTAATAATATATGAGATTAGGCTTTCCTAATAGCAAAATGGCTTCTTACCACCCTAAATGGAAAAATTATTCAACACATTTAGGCAATGTCTCCACAAAGCTAAAAGATCAGATTTCTAACTATTACCTGCCTGATTTTATCTAAAGTAACTTTGAAACATTGGCAAAGTCTTTTATGAAATAATAATATAACATGAACTTGGAGGTTATAGAAAGAACAGATGCCACCTATTGTTTGATTAATTAGACAAATTAAACTCATGAATTAGTGGAAAAAAGATCTTCTAAACTCTCACATCCCAACCCTCAGAAGATGAGTTCTGCTATCATGATGGGGGAAATAATTAATTGAAAATTACTTAAGAAAATTTGATGACTTAGAAATATTGTTTTTATAATGCCATGGTTGGCTACTTTATGGTATCACAGAAAAGTAAATATAATTACAACATAAACTGTCAACATTTTATAAAATTTTGCACGAAGAAATTATGCACAATATGAAAAGCATGTGTGATGTTACTGCTGTAACGCTCCACGATTGGAACTCCAATTTTGGTATATTATCATCTAAGTGGAGATCTCTTTATAGCAACCTGTTTCAATTTAATATCATCTCATAATTTATAATCAGAATTTCTTTAATAAAATGAACATCACCTCAAAGGCAAAGGGTATGTCATGCAGAACCCAAAATAGAATTTGTATTAAACTGAAAATTGGTTTATGCTTCACCACACACTAATTTGACTTAAAGAAGACATTCTTATTTTCATAGCCACAAGATATGAGTTAAGGCAATAAAAAACATTTGGGTAGCACAATGTGGAATAGATTCTATAATGTAAAGATGTCTCTGTCAATTCCTGTGGAACAAAATACAGAAATCCATGGGTTAGCGGTATTAGTATAGGCTCTCAAGAACTGAACTCTGACAATAGGAAGGGTAAACAACAGCAACAACAACAAAAACCGCTAGTGAAACAAGATGTCTCATTGCACTTGGTACTTCATTTCTTGCTAAGTAATTTGTGGCATTACTGAGGTTAAAAGAAAAGGAACCTCAAATTGAATCCCAATGCACGCTGGTCCCATGAGGCATTTCTTCCACTCTTGGGTCATAGACCAACACTGTTTGAAATGTGTACGTAAGTGGTGGAGGAAAACAGATTGACTTTGCTAGTGGTGAGGAGAGGATGTAGCCCATTGAAGAATAAGTGGTAGACACTCCTTTAACTTTTATTACAGAGAGTGGAATCTGGAAGCTGTAGTGAAACACGTGGAAAAGTAAAGAAATCCAGAAAAGTTTGATGAATTGAGTGCCTTTAAGAGAATCAGCATGTAATTAGTTTTTATTTACCATTCATACACGTAAATCAAGTATTCCATACTAGCTTTTTTCTAACGCATGTGCAACAAAACATAAAACTTGCTATCCATAGAAATAAGAACAGAGCCATAGCTTACGAAATGATAACTCCTTATCAACCCAGCTTCCCTCTGTTGCCTGGTAATAAGAGAGTTTGACACCACCTGACACATCACACTCAAACATATCATACAAGAGATTCACAGATCCATGCCTAACTCCATGAAATCATTAGAATGGAATAGAAAATACACTTTCAATGGGCCCAGAAGGGCAGAACACAACTAAATGTAATTTTTTCCCCCACCTGTACTGGAGTTGGTGCCTAAGGAGGAAGATCAGAAAATTAGTGGTAACATTAAAGATGGTAGATCTGACATAGTACCATCATCCAGTCCATTCTTCACACACTTAGATGCAATACCTATAAACATCATTTTAGAGATGATCTTGATTAAAAAACAAACAAACAAACAAAACAAACCAACAACAAAAAAAGCATGACCTCCTGCCCTACTGGCATAACTCAGTGGTTGAGCATTGACTATGAACCAGGGGGGTTGTGGTTTGATTCCAGATCAGGGCACATGCCCAGGTTGCGGGCTCAATCTCTGGTTGGGGCATGTAGGAGGCAGCCAATCAATAATTCTCTCCCATCATTGATGTTTCTGTCTCCCTCTTCCTCTCCCTTCCTCTCTGAAACTGATAAAACTATATTTTGAAAAAAATAAAATTTATTGACTTTCTTATACACTTTCATGAACCATGCCATACATAGGGCTGACTGAATGCAGTCCATTGAAAACAAATGATTTATTCAATATTAAGTTCAGAATGTTTTCTTTGGTGTCACAAAATCCAATATACTGTTACCTATTTTAGGTGTAGCTCATAGGAATTTAAGGAAAATAAAGTATTGTTTGGCTATAGGGTGTGGGAGCCCCTTACACGTCCACCGTGGTTCAGGGTTCCTGTTCAGGGTTCAAGTTCTGGAGGAGGCCGCACACAAAATGAAGAGAGAGGGACTAGAAGAGAATCAATTTGGAAACTGAGGAAACCAGACGTGAGTCTACCTCTAGTGGGTGAGACTGCCCACTGGTGCCTGGGCCTCACCAGCCTTTTATTGAGTCTCTTGGAAAAACACCCATATCATTAGGCAGGAAATTCCAAGCAAGAATTTACATGTAATTAACAGGTGGGGGTTTGCTGTATTTAACAATGTTTCAACTTAAACAATGGGTGCATAGTTCTGACCTTTCAGAGCAACCAAGGTTAGTGAAAACAATCAATTTCCAGCAATAGGGCATATACTGGTAATTCTATAATTAAACACAAAACTTAGAAAAAATACTCTAGTGTCATGAGACATTATTGGAAAACTCATTGCTAGGCATTCCTCTGACAGAAAATGTACCAATATTTTCCCAAGGCATGATTTCTGTAATCCATTAATAGGCTTAAAAGTTGTAAACAAATTGTTTTAAAGTACTATTTTGAAAGGTGAATGGGCTGGAATGGTTTAAATATTCAAATGCAGTGAGTTCAATAACAAGAGAGTATTTTTTAATTGGGTGATCTGTTAACTGAGATGCTGAGATTTCTGTTTGTAAGTATATGCAAACAGGAGTGGATTCTATCTTTAAATGAGTTGAACTGCACTGATTGTGACTGTCAATGAGGTAAAAACGAATACCCTGTCTCCAGTGCCTAGCATGGGTCTTTAAGTGAGAGAGACAGTGTTGGTATCCAGAAGCAATATTCACCACAAAAGGGGGGGGCTGTTTTGCTTGAATTTGAATCATAAACAGATCCATTGGAGCTCATTATATCTATTTCTTTCTTAGCAGGAGTGGTCCACTATGGTAGGAATCCACACATCCTTCCCCAATGGGAGAATGACTCCTGAGTGGTGACTGGTGTCTACCTGAAAGTCTCACTGTCTTTGAACATGCTCTCTAGTTAATCTGCTCTCTGCATTTCTGTTCCTTTTAAGGCCTCACAGGAAAATATTTTGAGCTCTACCTGTGGTAGCAATCTTATTTGTGCACATACAACTAAAGCCCTGGTTACTTTGGACAAAAGGTAGTTGCTATAGCCAGAATTCAAAAGTCAGAGTATCTAAGTCTGAATCTTTATTCTGAAAAAAAGTCTTTATATGCAAGTCTCTGGTGTACTCATGCAAGAGTTTTTCAAAAGCATATATACCAATTAGTCATATTGCTTGACTGAGGATATACAAATGTTCAACTTCACTGCTTAAAGCTATCATATTAATTCCCAAAGTAGTTGTACAGTAGATATGGATACCACTATGGGGTGAAAGTATCTACTGTCCTATATCTTTGACAATCCTTGATGTTGCTTCACTTTTTAATTTATACTCATTGGGAGGAAATGATAATTTTAATCTAACATGGTCGATGTGGTTGAACACCTTTTCATATGTTTTGGGACCATTTGTGCTTCCTTTTTATGTAATTACGAGTCATTTATTTTCCTCATTTTTCTGTTTCATTCATTGCCTTTGTCTTACTGAATCATTTGAGTTCTCTACATACTAGGTAATTTCCTCAAACTTCTAGGAGCTCAATTTCCTTCCATTAAAATAAGGATAATATCAAAATGTAATTAATCATCATGAAGCATTGTGAGCTAATTGATTTTGAAATGGTTAAAATACTGTTTGGCATAGACTAAGAGCTAGTTAGTATAATATTGCTAAATATTTTTATTATGACTAATTATCTTTCCTGAGACAGATTAGATGAACTATCAATTAGTAGTTAAAGTTATGTTTTGTGAAAATGCCACTATACCAGCTCTGTCTTTCCAGGCACTTTAATTAGGCTACCAGCAATGATTACATCTTGGATAGGCAGAGAGAGGGTCAAGGTGCTGAAGAGCTAAAATTTAACTTCTATCCTTTCTTCTTTAGCTTGAGCAAAGTTCAGAGGATGGGATGTGTGTTTCAAAACAGAAAGTGAAAAAAATCACTGTTTCAGGAAAGCATTTATAAAGGTGTAATTTCCTAAACTTTTTTTTTTTTTTTGCTTTGTTTTGGTTTTGGTTTTGGTTTTTAATGGTAGGTCTTTCTCTCCCTTGTGGATTTAATAACCAATTTGAAAAAAAGCAGTTGAACCAGTTTCAGGTTAATAGTACTTATGTTTCAAGTGCCTTGGAAGTAAAATGTGGGGGTTCAAATAAATGGATTCAGCTACCATCATATAAAAGAAGGTTTTTGTTTTTTAAACCCTCAAATGACCCCCATTAAAGTGGAATGTTTACCACTTATGTGATACTCATTTCTTCACTCATTGGTAGTGGGTGTGGCTAAGGGGCACTAGGTTAATAAAACTGGGAAGAATGCCACCCTCCTGCCCCACAGAATAAATATGTATCCTCATCTGTGGATCACCAAACATCTTTTTCCTCCATGTAAAATGCAAATACTATTAGGAGAGGCTTTCTCAGACATTTAGCAACTGCAGTTTAGCAAGAATAGTTTGTTCAGACCACTTTCTCTGGACCACAGAGTCATAGAAACATAAGTGTCCTGGGCTTAGTGCCAGGTCTGCTTCTGTGTTGTAAGGATCAAACTAGTTAATAACTGTGCAAGTGCCTCGTACACTCTGAGGTCTATATGACTGATTGTTAACCTTTTGTGACTGTGATGAAAGCCACTTATTATTTATATGGGAAAACCTCACATGTGTACATATCATTGCCACAAGCAGCCACAGAGTTTTATGTGTGATTGCAGAGGATTTGTGGACCTCTCCTAAATAGTTAGGAGCACCCTGGACCTGAAGTTCTAACCCCCGGGTCTATAGTAACATAAAAGGTTATTTTTTGAATGGTAGGCAGGAATCTTCTAAAAAGGTAGCACAGAATACAACTGTATATGTTTTCCTTTTTCTCTATTTTTGGGGTACCTGATCACATGCCAGCATGGTTTTTCTTGTTTATTATCACTTCAGTAAGAACTTTATAATTTTAAAAATAATTACTGCCATTGTTACTGAATTTAATTTTATATTTATTATCAATGTGTAATATCAAGATTACTTTAATATTGATATGTCATTAACTTCCTCAAAATGATGTTGTTAAAATTGATGTCTTATTATCATTTCCATTATTATCATTACTACCACCAAATCATTTGCAAGCATCTATATAATAATAGGATGATATGCAAATTGGTCGGGACACCATCACATAACGACTGATCAGCAGGTTGCATCCTCACCCCCTGCACCAGCCTGGGGACATGAGGCTCTCATCCCAGACCCCGTCAATGGGCCCTGGGGCATGAGGTTTTCATTCCTGCCCCTTCTGCCAGCCTGGAGACATGGGGCTCATGTCCCTGCCCCCGGCAATGGGTCCAGAACATGAGGCTTGCATCCCTGCCCCCTGCACCAGCCCAGAGACATGAGGCTCACATCCCTGACACCAGCAATGGACCCTGGGATGTGAAGCTCCTGTCAGTGATGTGAAACACTGGCAACAGGCCCCGTGATGTGAGGCTTGTGTCCCTGACCCTGGCAATGGGAAAAAGGTAAATAGCACTATTAAAATATTTCCTCCAATTAATTGTCCTTTGATGTGCGCAAATTTTGTGCACCAGGCTACTAGTTTTAAAATAAACAACAAGATAAAAACTCAGAGGGAAAATAGGGGAGGGTGGAGTTGAGGGGGAAAGATCAACCAAAGGACTTGTATGCATGCATATAAGCATAAGCAATGGATGTGGACAATAGGGGGTGAGGGTGATGGCAGGAGTGGGGGGATGAGAGGACATTGGGGGATAAGGTCACATTTGTAATATCTTAATCAATAAAGGGAAAAAAATAAAAAAGTGGAAGCTTGAATTCATTGATTTAACATTTTAGTTATACAAATATTATTTTCCATTCTTATCTATAATTAAACATCTGGGAAATATTTTTATTGATGATTACTTTAAAAAAAAAGTCCTGAAAGTTTAAGCCTACATTTAAAAATATCAGATTCTTTGAACAGCCAATAGATATATGAAAAAATGTTCAATATCACTGGAAATTAGGGAAATCCAATCAAAACTACAATGAGATATCACCTCACACCTGTTAGAGTGGCCATTATCAATATGACAAACAATGACATGTATTGGACAGGTTGTGGAAAAAAGGGAACCCTCATTCACTGCTGGTGTGAAAGTACTAATAGACTTGTACAACCACTGTGGAAAGCAGTTTGGCAATGCCTCAAAACATTGAGTAGAGGAACCATACAACTCAGCAATTCCACTCCTGGGTATATACCTGAAAACCTCAAAATCATGTATTCCCAAAGGTATATGCACTTCTATCATTGCAGTATTAATCATGGTGACCAAGACACAGAAACAACCAAAGTGTCCTGTGACAGAAGACTGGATAAAGATGTGGCACATATACACAATGGAAACCACTCAGCCACAAGAAAAAAATGAAATGACACCAAATGCAACAACATGGATGGACCTTGAGAAGATTATGCTAAGTGAAATAAACCAGGCAGAAAAAAGCCAAGAACCATATGATCTCACTCATATGTGGAATATAACATTGAAACTCATGAACACACACAGTAGTGTGGTGGTTGCCAAAGGGAAGGAGGTCAGGGGAAAGAAGCTTCTAATATATGATACCAGTAGAAGATTTGAGTATGGGCAGTGAGCACATGATGCAATATGCAGATTTTGTAACATAGAAACCCATAAAAATCTATATATTCATGTTGACCAATATCATCCTAATGAATTTAATTTAAAAAGATAACATTTTTAACTCTTTATCTTCCCTACTTCCTCTCTAAGTCCTACATATTAGTACATCCACCTTGATATGTCAGAGTTTTATAAAGGAATCGTAACTTAAACTGGGTCAACAATCAAAGTAGGTAGGTTGGCAGCAATCTCAGAAGACAGCAATGGTCACTCTCTTTCCAGTGTGTATGTATTATATGCTATATAGTTGGGTCTGAACAACTGATGTCCATGTGTCCTGTCTCAACAGCCCCTGCTCATCTCCTGTAGACTCAGCCTATAACTCCTTCTCTGGAGTCAATCCATCTTATCTCTGGTCTTTCTCTTCCACTGTTGCTTCTATTTTTCCCAGCACTACTGTCTTTTCCAAAGGACCCTGCCATCTCATGACGTCCCAGAAGAAGGGCAGCTTCAGTTTTGGCATGTTTGTTTCTGGTGGTAATTAGGCTTAATTTGCTTTAGGACCCCATTGCTCACCTTTTGGCTGTCCAGGAACCCCACAGAACTCTACTCCAACACATATTTTAAAGGAATCATTTTTATTTTTCCTATCAACCTTCTTCACTATGCACCTTTTGCATCTGTATGTAGAAACTGAGAATACGAGGGTGTGGATGGTCTTATCCTTGCACTCTAATGACACATCTTTGCTCTTGGTGATCTTTCCTAATTCTTCCATTGCTGCCCTTCTGAGTTTTGCCCTTTTTAAGGCATTAATGAAACCAGACACTTTTTGTTTTGATAGAATACATATTTGACAGCTTCTTAATGTAATTTGAGAATCTTACTAAGAATTCTCAATAGACATTTCTGCACTTCCGGATTTCAGTTTAAAGCAACCAATCAATCTACCTATTTTGATTGACCCAGTTTAAGTTAAGATTTATTTATAAAACTCTGCCATTCTCTCCACTATCACATTTTTATTTTATTGGAAATACAGGGTCAAAAAGTCATAACTTATTACATGCCATTGTGACTGTTGGCTAAGCATTTGGAAATAAAAATAAAATTGCTATACCAGATCAACTTCCCCATATTTAGGTGGATTAAAAAATCTAAGTGAAGCCCTAGCTGGTTTTGCTCAATGGATAGAGCATTGGCCTGCAGGCTGAAGGGTCCCAGGTTCAATTCTGATCAAGGGCACATGCTCAGGTTGCAGGCTTGATCCCTTGTAGGGGGCATGCTGGAGGCAATCAATCAATGATTCTCTTTCATCATTGATATTTTTTATCTCTCTCACCCTCTCCTTTCCTCTTTGAAATCAATAAAAATATATATATTTTTAAATCTAAGTGAAGAAAATAAAATATCAGTTTATAGAATGAGCATCAGAGGTTGCTTTTCTAAACATAAGGTTTCAGTTATATTGTTAATTGTGAAAAGGAAGTTGTATAATATCATTTAAATAATGTATATATATTTAAATAGCTGTAAGAAAAAAATGGGTAGGATAATATCAAACTCTTAACAGTGAAATTGGATTGGTGAGGGTAGCAACAAACATTTATAATGTATGTTATACATTTGTACAGTGTTTAAATTTGTTAAAATTATATTAATAACATTTATAATTACAAAAGGCTGGTAACAATAACAAAGAAGTAGAGAGTATCCTTTTTAAAAATGTTTGTTCAATTTTACAAAGTAATAATTTTTTCCAAATATATATTTTAGCTTTCAGTGTAATTGTTTTCATGTTTATTCATGAGAATGATCAGTCTGTCTTGCTCTTATAAGATTATTAAATGATTGTATTAAATAACTGAATATATATACCCAGTGATATATCTTTGAGCTAGAGGAAAAGTCATATGTTCTAGGCTGTCTCTCATATACACTGTATATTCAAGGGTGGTACCAACTTTATATATGCAAGACAGCCTTATGGACCATGTGATTTAAGAAATCCAAAGTAGACTCACAAAGAATCAAAATGAACTTTAGTATCATCCCAGGATTGCAAATGCAGAATTTTACTTATACTGACATTATTATGTCATTTTTAGACATTTTTTTCAAGGAATTAAAGATTTCTGACTCTAGATATTTATTGTCACATATCTAAATGACATCTATGCTATCAAAGATGATAGACAAAAAATCATATAAAATTATGTTAAAATCTTCTAAAAATTAAAAGCCGATGAGACATTTTTAATACATATAATTTTGATTCATTAAATAAAAAGATATCTTAAATAGTTTGATCATTGATGGCATATGCTTGATTTGTATAGAATATGGAGACTAGATTGGCAGGTTAAATATCTTTACATGACTCAATCCCCAAATATCTGTCCAACATTGAAATTGATGAACATTGCATTCAGGCAAATGTGACCAGCCTTTGGGGAAGAGCACATCTTGGCTTCTGTTGCAATACTGAGAAACTGGATTATGCTAAATCCAAATCATGAGCCTTTTGGCAGTGGAAATTTCATAGAAAAAAAAGTGGCTTGGGAAAAAATAATTCTAGTACTTTTCCCATAGAAAAATTCATAAACTAATTAAAGCATCATCTCAGATTATTCACTCCATTGAAAATGCTCTCTAGTTATCTATGTATCTGGATACTTAACTCCCTGTCTTTTAAGACTTACATGTACCTAGGGAACCCTGTACATGAACTCCCAGAATTGCATAGGATATCTGTTTTCAAATAATCAATCTCTTAAGCTTTCAAACTAGCAACTTACAGTTAGTCATATATTTTGGAAAAGCTATAGGCAAAATATCTCCCAGCCAACATACCAATCTGATATTGATAAAGAGCCACAGTTGTGGTACTGGCAGAGGGGATTTGAGTAGGAAGGAGATTGGACTGAGTTATGTGTTTGTTTTTGTGTTAGTTAACCAGAGTATCAAAGACCTCCTCAACATTTTTCAAAAATCCAAGGAAGAAATATACCTATACCTTAGAGAACTTTTTACTCAATACCCTTAATGAGGATAAAAAAGACTAGAGACAAACTAGAACCCCAGAAAAGAATAAAAATTATATTAGTCTGTTCCTTGGAGCAAGGATGCATTTTGGATTAACTATGTATGCACTCAGTGGTCACAAATAAACATTGGCATCCCTCCTAATTACCTTAAATTTTTGACCATGTGTTTGACCATATAAATCCATGTTCTTTGTTCTTTTAGGTGATTGAAATATTGAATTTGCTAATAGAATTTTTTTAATCTACTAATAGAAGTATTTTTGATGTGGGTAACATTGAATCTTATTATAACTAGCACAGCTAATATGTAACATGTAGTAGCTATAGATAAGCTTTAAACTTTCAACCCTTTGTTCTGGCTGTAAAATGTCAGTTGGACCCATTTTGGTACTTTTTATTACTGCATCAAAGCCATGCTGTGAATTTGTAGCTGCCATAAATGCTTAATGTAAGAGCTCATTGTGCAATAAAGTGTCAGAACACTGTTTTTAAACACGTTTTTAAAGCAACATTTTACAGCTTACATTTTTTTTTTTGCCATTGCGTACTATAAAAAGTACAGATTTTCAATGTCACATTCATAAGAAACATATAATCATTCCTGGGAAAGACTAGTACAGTGAGAATTAAAAGATTCCTCTTTAACCTTTTTATAAAACCTCTTTTTTCTCCCTTACCCCTCGGAGATGTGACTTCATCTTCCTCAAAGGAGAAAACTACAACCTTAGATGAACTCAGTGTAATCAGATATTAATTTTAGTGCTTCGATCCTCAATTGATTTAAACTTAAACGTGAAAATGAACACAAATATACTAGAAACATGTGGATCTCCCTTATTTCATCTCAGTTTACATTGCATATCATAAAATAACTTCATTACATATTTACTATCCAAAATATCCAAACACCTTTTTTATTGAAATACTCTTTTTCTTCTAACTGTGAGATAAACTTTTATTTTAATTTGAAGTATAACTTCCTGCCATCCATCCTACCAATGCCCTTATTCTTTAATACTTAAAAAAAACAACAACCTTATTTCACTTGGTGGTGTCCTGAATGTCAATACAACCATGAGTATGCCTTGTAAATTTTTTATTTTTCTAATTATCTTCTCATTTTGAAATAATTGGTCGTCCTTATTTTAGAGCCTTTCAGTAGCCAAACAGAAGACCTAGTAGGAATACTGGAAGCTCCAGCTACCTTTTGTTGGGCACAAACTTGTCCATCATAAACTGTTCCCCTCTGTAATAAGTGATGTCCTATAACCATAGGTAAAACCAAATTCTCTATTTTTTAGTATCTACCTGGTTGGAGCCAAACAGTTGTTTCTGCAGCTAAATTTTTAGTATATTCATAGACCGTTTCAGAGCCTTCCACAGGGCTGTTAGATGAGAAAACATCCTCCTTGCAGAATGATTCCTGCTTCGCCAGAAAACAATTATATATAATTCTTGAGGCACAAGAGAATAAATTGGGTCTGTTCTTGCTCATCATTACATTACAGTTTGGCATACAACTGTGCACTTTGTAGAAACTCAGTAAATATCTGTTGAATATGTGAATAGATGAGTTTGAATAAATGAATAAAAAGTGTTCACATAATCATTATTTTCTCATTAATGTCCAAGAAGTTTGATTTAAGGTTAGCAAGTTCTCAAAAGAGCATGATCCTTGACATAATGACACACACATTCATCTCAGGATGAAATTTAAATAAAATCTGAAAAATAAACTGGAATTTTGAGTCCAGAAAAACATGGCTCCACTCCAACAAGCTTAGAAATATTTTTCATTGACTAGAGTCTTCTCTTTTTTTTTTTTTCCCCCTGAACCAAACATGTTTTCTTTCACCCTAATGGAAAAAAAAATTCACAAAATAGAGGAGTCATAAAATAGACAAGAGTTCTTCATGGAGAGAAACCAATTAACTTCTTCGACTATAAACCTAACTAAAGGAATTTACATCTTATAATGACTTTCATAAAGACAGAGTCTGTTGAGGCTAATGCCACCCAGAAAGACACCACTAACTTTTGAGCTACTCTTGGTAAACATGGAAATAAGTTGGTGATTCATTCTTATTCAGAGGAAAGCATTTGATTTTTTTTAAGCCCAAAGAAAAGTGCCAACTCTAAAATGCCAAAGAGATGAAAAGGAAGTGCAGACATACATGAGAAGCTTTTTAAAAAGTTACTTTTACATTCCAACCATTTTTTTTGGCCACATGGCACATATCTGTTTAATATGCATGAAGTTGGCACAAATGTTTTTTCCTACTAGTGACAACCTAAGCATTTGGAATGCACAGCATATTTCTGTATTTTAAGGTATAATAATTTATTACTCACTTAATTTTTTAAGAATGTTTCCTAACTGTAGATATTGGAACTTTGTAGATCCTTAGTATCTCCAGCCACACCAACCACTGCCTGAACTTTGTCATTTATATTTCCAACAAGCAGTTATGCCAATGAAAGCACACATACTAGGGATTAAAATAAAGAGACCAAAACTCTCATAAGTTGCTTTAAGTTAGCTTCCACCTGTCTTCTTTTAGAATCCCTAGTATATGAATGAGTACATATTTAATAGGGGCACTAATTTAAAAGAATAATTTTTGGAATATTTAAATAGTCCTATAAGAGAAAAAAAAACCCTACCTTAGGAATCAACCTTGGATTTGCTTTTTCTTCTCTTAAGCTATTTTATTCTATGCGTTTATGTTATTTGACCTTTAATGTATTGAAATCCCTGCATTGCTTTTATTTGAAGCATCTTTTGGTTGATTAGTTGTTCTATCCATGAAATTCTATTTAGGGAGTTAAGGTATTAAAAATGATCAGAAAAAGATTACTAGCTTTGGAGAATTAAATCCTCCATTTTGGAGTACTCAGTAAATAAAATTCAATTGAGAGTGTAAAGAGAGATTGGCAACAATGTTCTAAATTCTTATTTTCTATCTAAACTAATAAAAGCGAAATAGTAAAATTAACCGTTTCTCTGAGACAAGTAAGCCACGCCCACCATCCAATCAGAGCGGCGGTATGCAAATTAACCCAGCCAAGGTGGCGGCGGCGAACACAGGGAGGCCCGCCTCCCTGTGTCCGCCTCCACCATCTGTTGCCTTCCTGCAGGCCACACGGGAGGGGTGGGGTAGGGGAGTGGGAGGAGCGAGCCGCATGCAGCCCCGCACCTCCACCGGAAAGCACCCATGGCGGCGATGGCGGACACAGTTGCCTCCTTGCATCCGCCGCCTTCGCCATCTGTTGCCTTCTTGCAGGCCACAGTGGAGGGGCGGGGTGGGGGGCAGGAGGAGCGAGCCACGATCAATTTCAGGCAGCAGGGCCTCGGACCTGGGAAGGGGGGCGTGGCCACCCAGACCCACCCGGGAATCCCAGTTGCTGGGCTGGTAGGCCCTAGACCAGCAGGGCTGTGGACCTGGGAATTAGGGGCCATAGCCAGACAGACCCACCTGGGAATCCCCAGATGCTACCCTGGTCTATGCTGGGCTGGGGCCATGGCTACCAAGGAGGAGATAAGGGGGCTGGAGCCATCAAGGACCCCGCAGGCATCACCCAGCAGCACCTGCTTGCCCATCTCCATAGTGTGGAGCAGACAGACCCGGCAGAGAGCAGAGAACCAGGTGCAGTGGGTCCAAGCCATCAGTAGCACTTCTCCTGAGTGCTCCCGAATTGGATGAAGTCCAGGTCCGGCTGAGGGACCTTCCCACTTGCCCTCCTCCTCCCCCACCTGCACCCTCACCCCAATTTACCCGTGCATAAATTTCGTGCACCGGGCCCCTAGTTGGGTTATAAATGGTATATAATATCATCATCTATTCAACCATCCCATTGGACGACTTGGCAACACAAATGGAAAGACAAAAGGAGATCATGGTAATGAGTGAAAGGACATTTCTCAGAACACAGCTTTGAGGTACATTAGGCAGGAGACCTCAATGGAACAGTGTTAATATCCATCTGTAAGATTCCTGCTGTTCAAGCACCAATCATGCTAGAAGAGATCCTGGTAGGTTATTCCATTCTGTACTGATATCAACACAGCAGACAAGTTGCTGTGTGTTAAACCAGCCAATGCCCTGAGTGGATATCTCAGATATCACAACATTTCTGTAACTACTCGTTTCTCATTTGGTGGGGTTCATAAATGATTCCATGCTTCTTACAGACATAAAGGCTAAGCTATACTTCCCTTCATAGAAAAAACAGTATGCATCCTAAACAAAAATTTTTACTAAAAACTTTAAATATATATATATATGTATTAGTAATTTTTCTAATAAAGAGGAAATATGCTAATTGACCCTAATGCTGTTGCAAAGCTGGCGGTGCCCACAGCCAATAAGGAGGGAATATTCTAATAGATTGTCACACCCTCAAATATGGCAGTGGCCCACTGTCAATAAGGAGGGAATTGCTAATTGACTACTATGCTCTCAAAGACAGTGGCACCCATAGCCACAAGATGGTGGTGCCCTGTGGTGCAGAAGGCACACAACAGGCTAGGTGTGCCCCCATGTTCCCTCAGCCCCGCAGTTCCCTCAGCCCCACAGCCACCCAGGGCTGGCCCTAGGCACAGGCAAGCCTCAAATAGTAGCTGCCCAGCTTCCCAGGGATGCCCAATGCTCAGGTAACCAGGGCTGGCCTAGGCTTGCACTGCTGGCAGTGGCAGCAGCAGAAGTATAATGGGGGCATCACCTTCCGCTGATTGCCGCTTCACCTCCTGCCTCTGAGAGCTCCTGGACTATGAGAGGGGGTAGGCCAGGCTGAGGAACACCCCCTCCAGAGCATGAATTTCCATGCACCAGGCCTCTAGTGTGTGTATATACATATATATTTTTTTATTTTTTTCCATTATTGATTAAGGTATTACTTATGTGTCCTTATGCCCCCATTACACCCTACCCCCCACTCATGCCCTCACTCCCCTGGTGTCTGTGTCCACTGGCCAGACTTATAGGCATGCATACAAGTCCTTTGGTTGATTTCTCCCCCTTACCCCCAACCTCCCCTACCTTCCCGCTGAGGTTTGACGGTCTGATCGATGCTTCTCTGTCTCTGGATCTGTTATTTGTTCATCAGTTTATGTTCATTATATTCCACAAATGAGTGAGATCATGTGATATTTATATTTCTCTGACTAGCTTATTTCATTTACCATAATGCTCTCCAGTTCCATCCATGCTGTTGCAAATGGTAAGAATTACTTCTTTTTTACTGCAGCCTAGTATTCTATTGTGTATATGTATCACAGTTTTTTAATCCACTCATCTTCTGATAAAATTCAATTATCTTCCTGATGGACACTTAGGCTGTTTCTATATCTTAGCTATGGTAAATTGTGGTGCCATGAACACAGAGGTGCCTATATCCTTTCTGATTGGTGTTTCTAGTTCTTGGGATATATTCCTAGAAGTGGGATCACTGGCTCAAATGGAAGTTCCATTTTTAGTTGTTTTTTTTTTTTTTTGGTTTTTTTTTAGGAAACTCCATACTATTCTCCACAATGTCTGCAACAGTCTGCATTTCCACCAGCGGTGCATGAGGGTTCCTTTTTTTCTGCATCCTTGCCAGCACTTGTCATTTATTGATTTGTTAATGATAGCCATTCTGACAAGTATGAGACAGTACTGCATTGTCGAGATAAGCAGTTAGTATGATAAAATTATATTATTCAACAAATATTATTAACTATTAGGCACTGATCTGGACATCAGAGGGCAAAGCAGATAAATCTAGAAAATAAATAGTTAAACAAATAAATGTATTAGAGATCAGGTGGTTGTAAGTGGGGGCAAAAAAACTAGGTAAAGGTTAGATAATAGAGAAAGAATTGCAGTCATGTTATAGAGAAAGTGGAGAAAGATTCAAAAATCTTAATTATGTAAAAAAGAAAGCCACAGGGCCACTTAGAGGGCAAAGGTCATCAGGCAGAAGAAACAGGGAAGGATTGTCTTGCATTTTCTCTTCCATCTCTCTTCATTGTGAAATGCATTACCTCGGGACACAGCTGTTCTACTTCTAGGTATCTGGTATAGGGGGTATACTTGTATTTCCCTGTATTTTCACTGCAACTTTAAAAGTGTGAATGTTAATGTTGAAAACAATCTAAATCCTCATCATAGTAAGAATGTTTAAATAAACTATGACTCATGCACCCTATAGAAAACTCAGCGACACTTTAAAAGTGGGTAAGTTTAATATGAACTGACATGGAAAAACCTCCCAAAATACTGTTTTGTGAGACAGTTAGAACTTGATTTCTTATTCATGTTAAAATTGTACACACACAAAAAAAACACAACAACAACAACAACAAAAACACACCCACACACTCTTACATATATTTTCAAAAAAAGTCTTGGGTTTTTATGAAAAACTCATAAAAGTTATCATCTCTGTGAACAACATAGTGAGCAAAGAGGAATTCTGCTTATTGGTGTGCTTTTTTGTTTAAGCTCGAAAAATATCCATGAATAAATTTCATAAAAAAATAGTCAAAACAAAAATAGAGCCTGTCGAAAAACATAGACGTTCTCTGTGCTGGACTGCTTGACTAAGACAAAAGCATTTCTGAAAAACGTTTAAATATAAATATATCTGCAATATAATTACCATGTGAATATTCTTACCAACATATGAGTGACTAACCAAACTACAAGCAAAGCAATATCACTCTGCATATCCACAGAACCTTTGATATGAGGGACTTGAAACTTTTAAAGGTAATGAGCAATCACATAAAGAGAATATATTTTAGGATTTAAATACTGCATTTTGGAATTTAAAGAGTAGGAATTTCATACACCTGATCAAAAATATTTTGATTCTTTTAATACCTAAAGGATGTTATGCATTTCTGGCTTAAGGCTACTTTATTGCTAACTCTTCAAATTACTAGCTATTGACATTGCCACAGAGAGCCCAAGCAATAAGAAGAATGAAAAAATTGTGGATCAGTTAAATCATTAAAATAGATGCAAGTTGGGTTCAAGCCTGTTTGCTCGTGCTCTTGAACTTCACATAAGCAGATCTAATTAGTACTTTAGTGCATTTATAATTTCACCAAAATGCCAATGGTTAGAACCCTTAATTGTCCTAAAATAAGAAATTTTATTTACCTGGGGCTTTTATTTGCTAACAAACAGTCAAGGAATCCACTGCTATTTCTTTAAAAACTGGCCATTTGTAGGTTTTTAAAAATCAGCTACTGCCACTCTGGTCTGTGTGCTCAGCTGGTTGAGCATCCTCCATCCCCAAGGTCACTGGTTTGTTTCCTGTTCAGGACACATACCCAGGTGGTAAGGGTGGGTGCTGGAGATGTTTCTATCCTTCTCCTTCTCTCTTTATCTCTCTCTAAAATCAACAAAAATATATATTTTTTCAAAATCAGCAACTGCCAAGTTTTGTGCTTCTACAAGCAAGTTTACATGGGTGAATTAACACGTATGTGGAGCGAGGCTAAATGAACTGCTGTTCCTTCATAAAATGTTATCTTTTCATTGGGCAGGAGTGTCCCCAAACTACTCCAAAGTAAAGACAACAGCTACAGTTGATTTTAATGAAAACATCTTAGAACAGTAATTAGGGAACCAGGACCTTTGCAAATCAATGTACAAAAATACTTCCAAGCATTTTGTGTCATTATTCTATTAATGCAGAAGAGTAGTTGCGTTCAGGTTTCATTTGCCCTCAGACAATCAACAATCCCACATTCAGTATTCCAATCAGCTATACATCAGCCAGCATTATGACAGTTTAAAGACCAGCTTTAGAGCTTAATATGCCAGTGTTTCAGTACCACGTGTCAGTAAAAGCTGGCGCCCTGTCTGCAGATGGGCCTGCTCAAGTGAATGGCTAGATACCACTACACCAAGCAGGTGGCTGTGCTCTTAAGAAGTGAAGAACATGCTCCCTGAGGGGCTGGGGTCAATGAGATGCCTCTTACAACCACAGCCATATTGAGGTTTTTTTCCAGCGGGGACTAACCGAGTCTCTGATCGTGGGGGAGGGCACCTCTCAAGCTCCCCAACGTTTCTGAGACCAAAGCTGTGCCCAGGGCTGTGTTTTGAATGCCATTTAGAAATGTGTATATGGGCACATGCATGTGAGCATGAGTTAATTTTTAGGGAAAATGCCAGAGGTGTCTTATCGGGTACCCTGGACATGCAAGCCATGGTTTTAACTTCTCAACACAGATGGTTCTGGAATGTCACTCTGTGATGTGAAACAGGGTCATGAGACTTGTATGTCAGAGGGGCTGAAGTTAGAAAGTTAAAAAACACGCACCACACCACTCTGAAACCTACAGATCCGAGAGAGCTCTGAGATTCACAGCCCGACATAGTCACTTGTAGCATCTCAGGGATGTATGCAGGCATTTTGCCATAGATGGGAGAACAGAGAAAAGACAAAAGGGTAAGAGGAGAAGAGGTACAGAAAGAGGAAGAGAGAAGGACAAATAAGAAAAAGTGAATGTAGGAGCAGGAGCAGGAAAGACTGTCGCCTGCTGCTGCTGCTCCTCTTGAAATATATTTCTTCTCTTCCCTGTCTCTTGAATTTGATTGGCAGGTTCATCAGGAGGAGAAGAAAATCACATGAGACATTAAGGCGCTGGTTTCCTAATCAATCAAAGTGACAAATGGAATTGACTATGGCTTGTGTCTGTGGGTTGGTTTGGCAAGACTTCTCTGGGTCAATTTTGTCTCAGTATTTGCGATTAAATGTCAAATGGAATAAGAAAAAAGAAATTGCAAGTGGGCATGTAGGTGGATCGACCAGCATATTATTTTTTCTACTATAATAATATATTTTAGAATGATGCTCTCAAGAATTATAACCTAAGTGTGTGCAGTATATTCTTTGGCAATATGAGAGAGAAAGAGAGATAAAGAGAGAGAGAGAGAGAGAGAGAGAGAGAGAGAGAGAGAGAGAGAGAGAGA